>JAOEGS010020057.1:24230-41730 GCA_025447755.1 Corythornis vintsioides
TGCCGCGCTGTTGGGCAGTTGGTGTGGGCTCTGCTCCGGGCTGTGCCATGTGCCTGGCAGCCTCTTATGGACAGTAACATTAGGAGAGTGATCTGTGCGGCATCTCTCCCGTTTACTTTGAAGACAGGGTGATGTTCAACCTCCTCAACCCTCTGCTCTCTTCCTTTGCATTGAGTTTGACCATTGCAGAGCTGCTTGGTCTGGCACAAGCCAGGGCCAGAGCTCCTGCTAGGGAGAGAAGAGGGGAGAGAAAAGTTTGTTCAGGACAATTGCTTTTGGGAGAGCCACCTGTTGTGAGGGTTGGGTGCAGAGATACGCTGTATCCTTCTCCTGTCAGCTTTCCTGTCTCACCTTGGTGGTTAGGAAGACATTGTGGAGACAGGAGGCAGTATCTACTGATACTGGAGTTGGAGTCCTTGTAAAAGACATAAACAGACCTTGGGGCTTTCTTTCTTTAACCCAGACAAACAGATACTCGATGTTAAACAGGTTTTATGGTTTTAGTTTTGTCACTTCAGGTGCTTTTTAACTTGTTTACTAAAAGCTTAAAAGGCTCGTTTACAAAAATAGATTTTTTTCATGAGGAGTGATGGTACAATAGCTGGTAAGGTGTAGTATTGACAGTCTGTGGGTGCCAGTATGTACAGGAACTGGAAAAGGAGACAGGCAGCCAGGTTCAGGTATTTCTTAACTTACATTTCTTAGTCCTACTGTTTATTGTAGTCCTTGTAATGATACTTTAAAACAAACAAACTTCTTTAGAAAATATATACAGTTCCCTGCAAATATTTCCAGCAAGGGTAACTCATAGCTAGAAAGCATTTAATTGCAAGTTATTGAAAAAATTCTTAGCAGAATACTGAATTTTAAGAAATTCAAGTTTGTGTAAACTTTTTTCTTTTTTCTTTTCTTTTTTTTTTTTTTGTCCAACGAAAGGTCATATGTGATTTGTAAATAGTTTGGGAAAGGAAACCAAGTGCAAGCTGTTACTGGCTTGTTTTGCTGTCTACCAAATGAAGTATCTTGTCAGCTGTAATGTTTCAGTTTTGAGGTGTTTTTGTGGTGTCTGCCAGAATAAAAAAAAAAAAGGTGCAAAACAAAAACCATCAGGCTAATTCCTTGCTTATTCAGTATTTCTGTACTTAATCTCAGAAATTGATGGGTTGTGGGGATTCAGAGTACTACCTCAGAACAGTGGCTCATGCTGGAACTCACTAATGCAGGCTCATGTCCAGGAAAAAGGCTGTTAGTCAAAGTAGATTTGTATGTAATAGGATAAAATTCTCTTTGACTGGAAATTAATCATTATATGCTGTTCGTGTATTGGCTCATTGCAAACTGAGCATCGCATCTAAATTAGCATAATGGAATTTTAATAAATACAAGCTTCCTTTCTGTGTATTCTGTTATCGTGCAAATTAGGGTTTGTTTCCCATTTCATTCTGGCTTGTAGTCATAACCTGGATCTCTTTCTCCACCTCCATTCAGGCTGTTTGCTATCTCTGCATTTCCATGTTGCTTCATTGATTGTCTTACTGGGATGATGTTCATGTAATCATGATTTTATTTTGTTAGGGCAGCTTTTGATGCTGATGATTCTCCCGTTGGTGAGAGTGCAGTCACCTCTTAAGTCTTTTCCTGTAGGTTAAATGCCCCCCCTACTCCTGTTTTTTAAAAATTATTTATTTATTTTAATATCAGGTATGAGATTTGAAATCTTGGGGGTTTCTTGGACAGTGCTCAGGTACTAACAGTGTTTTTTTTTTCTAGTAAAAACATTAGTAGGCAGGTTCTTGGTTAGGTTAAGCTGAAGGAATGTCTCCCACTTCTGCCAGGGATACATGCTGTGTGTTCTCCACTACTGTGGAGCTCCCAAGCCCTTCTAAATACTGCTGCTTCTACCTGCCATGAGTCCTCACCCTGCTCCTCTCAGCATCCCTTCAGACTTCACAGTTCATCTGTATAACTTGGAAACACAGGAGGCTTATAGATTAGCATTAGATCTTTAAAGCAGACAGTCCCTAAATGCTCTTTGTCTCATTTTGTGGCCATGCAGCCATTGAGCATACACTGCTGTGGTTACTCTTTCAGGGCAGGCAAATACAAAGTAAATAAACTTCACTGACATTTTGTGCTTGCATTCTGTTGACAACTTCATTACTGTTTTTCACATATTTCACACTTTGATAGTTTTGTGTTCTGGTGCCTCTGTCTGTTTCCAGTGAACAGCTGAGAGGAGGTCTCTGCACCAAAGCCTCAGACATAAGAGATGAAAACTGATAACACTTATTTTGTAGCAAATACTCCATGGTGCAGGTATTTAACCATGCAAAGTTTCTATGTGAATTATGTCTTCTCAATACCCAGACATGAGCAACTTGCTTATGGAAAAAGAAGCAGTAGTTCTTATATAAATGAAAATGAGAAGTATCAGTTCAGCTGTTGTGCTTCAACTGTACATCTGCAGCAGCAGAATAAATTTGGATTAGTCTTGTGGTTTGGGTTTGTTTTGTGGATTGTTTTTTGGGGTGTTTTTTGTTTTATTTTTTTGTTTTGCGGGGATTTTTTGTTTGTTTGTGGGTTGGATTTTTTTTGACAGATTGTTGTTGTAAAATAGAAAATACCTTAAATGACCTGTACTTAAGAGTCCTCATATCATGTCCCTTAATGGGGGTGGGAATGTGCATGTTCCTCTAGCTGCTGTCACACAGCCATTGATATTACTAGATCATTTTAATATCCTGTTTAGGTTTCTGTCTTTCAGAATGTCTTTGATTTTTATATGGTATATTTGTTTTTAATACGTATGTGCTTTTAGAAAAGACTGTGTATATAATGATACATAGTAAAAAAAAAACAAAACAACCAAACCTGTTTCACTGGTAAAAAAGGACTGTCACTTTGGGAGTGCTGCTTTGTGATTTCTGTGAGAGTGGAGCTCTGTGTGCTGGTGAGGCATGTTCTAGGCTGTGTGTGGCAGTGTTCTGAGCAGCTGTGCTTGGAAGCTTTCTCTGTCATCTTCAGTGACTGTAGTGTTAAGCAAAATAATTCTTGGCTTAGTATCATTATGCCATTATGCGCTTTTTTTTTTTTTTTTGCCTCTTCTGCTTAATGAAGTAATAATACTAAATTCATAATAATGCCCTTGGACTTTCCTTCTTCCCTTTAGATCTGAACCACAGTGGTCTAGGATCCCATTATGAAAATTCTCACTGGGGACCAGTCTCTTCAAATAGTGACTCCAGCACAAACTGGGATAAACTTATTGTAGACGGCTCTGACAAAGAAGCATGGCCATCAATCACTGGCAGTGACCCAGAGCTGACATCAGAATGTATGGACACTGACTCTGCCTCCAGCTCTGGGTCAGAGAGAAACCTCGTGATAATGGCTTCAGGGAGCACAGGTGGTGAAAGCGATGGCATTCGGAATGGCGTTGGACATGGTTCTCAGAATAAGTTTGTGGTTGGTAGCAACAGCAATAATGTGGGCAATGGAAGTATTAATGGGCCGTGGGGTTTATCCCATGGAACCATAATAAGCACATGTCAAGTTTCTGTGGATGCTCCTGACAGCAAATCTGAAAGTAGCAACAATAGAATGAATGCTTGGGGCACCATAAACTCTTCATCAAATGGAGGGTTAAATCCAAGCACTTTGAATTCAAATGGCAACCATGGTGCCTGGCCTGTATTGGAGAACAATGGACATGCCCTGAAAGGGTCTGTAGGGAGTGGTAATCCTGGCACAAGTATTCAGTGCAGTACCATAGGTCAGATATCTAATAGCCAGAGTATTAGCTCTAAAGTGGGTGGTTCAGCCCATGGTTCCTGGGGAAGCCTTCAGGAAAATTGTGATTCTGAAGTTAATGGTACAAGGAAGGTTTCATTCAGTGGGCAACCTCAAAACCTTAACACTGAAATGAATGGACCAAATAACACTACTAACTTTATGACCTCTAGTTTACCAAACTCTGCTGGTTCATTGCAGATTAACGAACTGCCTAATAATACAGGGCATGGGGCCTGGCGTGTGAGCACAATGAATCATTCTCAGATTCAGGCCTCTCCAGTTACAAATGGCACTTCCATTTCTCATCTTAGCAACGGTGAGGCAAAAAATGGTGGATCTTATGGTACTACATGGGGTGCCTATGGTTCTAATTACTCTGGAGACAAATGTTCAGGCCCAAACAGCCAAGCTAATGGTGACACTGTGAATGCAACTCTAATGCAGCCAGGCATTAGTGGGCCTGGCAGCACTAACTTTCAAATCAACGGGAATAAAGGAGGAGGGGTTTGGGAGGCAGGGACAGTCAACTCCCAGAACATGCCCTGGGGAAGTGGAAATGGTGCAAGTGCTGGCGGGAGTCGAAGAGGCTGGGGCAACCCTGCCCAAAACACTGGCACTAACATTTCGAACGGGGAATGGAGTAAACTGCCTGGTAATCAGCATTCTGGCGAAAGTGTGAATGGAAACAGCAGGAAGTTCACAAATGGCTGGAAGTCTGCTGAGGAGGATGACCTTAACAGCCAAGGTTCTGCTGCTTCTCAGCTGACTGAGCAGAGCAGCGCGTGGGCCAAAACAGGTACGGGGGACAGTGAAGGTAGTTCGGAGAGCACTGGATGCCATGAAGACAGAGCAACTACAGAAGGACAGAATCGCGAGAGAAGGAAAGTTGACCAGCACACGTTACTCCAAAGCATAGTGAACAGAACTGACTTAGATCCACGTGTCCTTTCCAACTCTGGTTGGGGACAGACTCCAATCAAACAGAACACTGCCTGGGATACTGAAACGTCTCCGAGGGGTGAAAGAAAAACTGACAATGGGACAGAGGCCTGGGGAGGCTCTGTGACACAGACTTCCAGCTCAGGGGGGTGTGTGGATAGACCTAGCCCTAATAATAATGATACCTCATCTGTATCAGGGTGGGGAGATCCAAAGTCTGCTACAAGGTGGGGAGACTCCAAAGGGTCAAACAGCCAAGGGGGGTGGGAAGAAGATTCTGCTGCTACAGTAATGGTCAAGAGCAATCAATCATGGGGAAGTGGCAAAGAGGAAAAATCATCTTGGAATGACACACTGAAGATGAAGCAGGGATGGGTAGATGGACAGAAGGCCAGCCAGGGTTGGGCAGTTTCGGCTGGTGATAGCTGGGGTGAAAATTCGAGAAGTAACCATTGGGGTGAGGCTAAGAAATCCAGTTCAGGAGGTAGTGACAGTGACAGATCAGTGTCTGGTTGGAATGAGCCGGCTAAATCCAGTTCTGTTACTTGGGGAGGTAATACTACAAACCCAAATAATTCTTCAGGATGGGATGAGCCTGCAAAGTCAAATCAGAACCAGGGCTGGGGAGACCCTCCGAAGTCCAGTCAGCCTCAAGTTTGGGGGGATTCGTCAAAGCCAATCAACTCTCCAGAATGGAACAAACAAGATGTTGGCTCTTGGGGGACATCGTCTGCCACAAGCAAACCCCCAGGGTCTGGCTGGCTGGGAGGACCAATGCCAGCACCAGCAAAGGAGGAAGAGCCCACTGGCTGGGAAGAGCCGTCCCCTGAATCAATACGCCGTAAAATGGAAATTGATGATGGAACTTCTGCTTGGGGTGATCCAAGCAAATACAACTACAAAAATGTGAATATGTGGAATAAAAATGTCCCAAACAGTAGCAGCAATTCAGACCAGCAAGCACAGGTTCATCAGCAGCTACTGTCTTCAAGTGCCATGTCTAGCAAGGAGAGCAGTTCGGGTTCTGGTAAGACTTGGTTTTACACACACTTGTGCTTTCTGTTAATTGCAAAACAATTATTTTGTTCTTGCTTTGTAGGACAATATTTTAGTTTCAAGGTGGGAAGGGAAAGGTGCCAATGAAGTACCATTTTTATTTATAAAGGAAAAGTAACAGCAATGCTCATAGACATTTGATATTTTTATAGAGATTAGAAGATCTGTTCTAGTTTGAAATAGCTTGAGTGATAAAGACTAGACAGCTCTGCTTGAATTCTGGTGTGTGGGAACAGAAAAAAATACTTAAAATAGCATCTGAGGCACAAAAGCGGTTTTATTTTATTTTAAAACAGTAAAAACTTAATGTTGCCGAAGAGCTCCACCCCACCCCCCCGAAAACAACAAAGTGTTGAGCTGCTAGAAGACAGAATGAAGGGTGATGGCTTTATATGGGCTCAAGATCAGACTTTCTGACCTTGCTGTTTTGGGAGCAGTGAATAATGATCCTTGCAGATGGGTTTGCATGGTGTTTGAGCACTGTCTCTTTCAAGTGTGACGAGGAATAGCTTAAATATAATGGGCAGCTCTTAGGAACTTAGTATCTTAAACATTTCTATTATCAAAATGTAATTATGCATCTACAAAGTTTGTATTTTTCTATTTTTTTTTAATGCAACAGCTTCCAGTTGTAATAATTGCCTTCATACCATATGTAAATGTCTACTAATGTGTTTTTTGTTGTGTGTAGTGGATCTAGGAAAGGCAAAACACTTGAGTTTCTTTAGATAGGTTTTTTAAGATCCTGTTTAAATACATGCTAGTAACTCATACTGCTTTAAAAAGGTTGGGGAGAGCCTTCTACTCCAGCCACTACTGTAGATAATGGAACTTCAGCGTGGGGTAAACCCATGGATACTGGTACTAGCTGGGGAGAGCCCATCGGCGATGCAACAGGCACCTCTGGCTGGGGAAATGCTTCTCTTGGTCAACAGGCTTCAAATAAACCTGGTGAGTGCTTTCTGCATTGTCTTTGACTAATGCTGTTTGAAGATGGGGCAGTACCTCTGTATAAGCTTTACACTTCTAAAGGCTTATCTTAATGTAAACATCAAGCTAACTTCTGTGTTAAGGGCAGCCACTTGCTACTGAAATGTTCACCTGGTGGATTTTTCTCACCACCAGGGCCTAAATCTATGCAAGATAGTTGGTGTGGAGATGATATGCCATTGACAGGCAGTCGTCAGACCAGCTGGGAGGAAGAGGAGGATGTCGAGATTGGAATGTGGAACAGCAGTTCTTCACAAGAAGCTAACCCATCTTTAAATTGGCCACCATATATGAAAAAAATGCCCACAAAGGTAATGAGGAGGTTGCAGTGCTGAGTGGAGGGTCCCTTTAATCTCCATTCATAACCTTCTATGCTGTAAGTTGGGCGACAGTTGGTAAAGGCCTCTTGAACATCATAGGAATTCCTTTCTGTCTTTAAGGGAATAATGAAAGGTGGAAATAAGCAAGATGAAACATGGATCAATCCATTCATAAAGCAATTCACGAATCTCAGTTTCTCAGTAAGTATTTACCTTTTCCTGGATTTTGGTGCCTTCTCAGTGCTGGTTGTAATGCACGAGGAGTACCAGGCTTCATTGCCTGGTGTTCATTTTCATAATATTTTTCTTTTTACTTCCATCACCCATCCCCTTTCTTTGCATCCTCATTGCAAAAACACCTGCTTATTGGTGAAAAGCAGTTTTGTAAATGCTCACCAGGTGTTCACCCAGCAGTCAGATGTTTTACTTCATGCTGCATGTGGATTTTGGTGAAGATACCTGTTTTGAATTGGGTAACAACTAAAGGGAAAAATGCTTTAAGAGAACATCTGATTTGTCTCAATTTTTTTTTTTTCTTGCAGGTTTGAATTGAAATAATATATAGGAATATTTTTCTTAGTTTTTTCACATATTATTAAATAATTATGATTCATTTTATTACTTCAGAGAGAATCACCAGAAGAAACCATACAGAGCAATAAGATGGACATGTCTGGAGGTAAGAGTAGGAAAACCTATCTAGGTTTTGCTGCTTTCTTTTCCTGTCACTTTTAGTTTATACCTATCTGTAAATTACTTTTTTAAAATGATGTATAAAGTTATAGCTATAAAAAAAAATGGTTCCATAAAGAAAAGAATTACCCTTGTAGAGAGAGAAATGGTGCATGTGAGTAAATACACACCTGAATCACCTGGTTGCTGTAATAACAATATCCATAAAGTTAAGCTTATATGCATTAAGATGACATGAAAGAATGTTTTCAGGGTGTGGTGGGTTTGTTTCTTGTAATTATCTTGATTGCTTCTGGAAACCTTGGCTAAATATAAACAGCAAGGTGCCGAATTCCACCCTCAATCACGGGTTCGTTCTTGGAAACACATTTTCAGTCCTAAGAACTAAATTAATGCTGAACAATTATTTAAAAACATTTAAACTTAAGTGTGAAATGACTTGAGAGCAGTTGTGGTTGTTTTGGCTTTTTTTGGATCCATTGACTGTTACAAATCCTCTAGTAAATAAAACATAATTCCTTAACACATTGATAACAATGTATTATAGTGATAGAATACATAATAGCAATGGCAACATTGGAGTTTTTACTGCAGTTGCACACATTTTTTTTCAACTTTTGGTATTCTCACTGTCAGGTTTATTGTCGTGTAAAGGAATTGTTCTTTGAATTTTATATTTTGGTATTAATGGCAAGCCTCATATTTAAATAAGTTCTCTTTTTTAAAAAAAATGAATTTAAAATGTCTGCTTGGGAATTAATTCTCTGCAATTTCATGCAGTAGAGTATCAAATGGACTTTATCACTGCTTATATTTTGATCTTCTATCTTGACTGGTGAAAGTAATGAGAAAAGACAACACTTTATTAATAAACACAAATACATTCTATTGGGGTTTTTTGTTTGGTTTGGTTTTTTTAGCTGAACGGATTTTTGTTTTACCTGAATCAAATGAAAGGGCCTCTGAAATACTACACAAATGTAGGAAATGTGATAAAGATACTACTTCAAAGCCAAGACAGTTCTTATTGCTCCTAAAAAGTGTCATTCACATTTAGAAACTCAAGTTAAAAACAAGAAAGTATCATTGTTTAAAGAGACAACTGAAAAGAATGTTTTTGTGAAGCTTAGCAAAGCCTGTTGCCACTTGGCTGATTGGTTGTCCGTAGCCATGGATTCGTAGTGTTTCCTTTCCCTTTCCAGTATAGCCCAGGGAGTTAAAAGCTAAAGGGATGTTTTCTTCTGTTAGCATCATTAGAGCAGCATTAGTTCAGCTCTTCATTAGCATAAACTGGTTTCCCTGGAAAACCGGCTAATCCTCTGATGTTGTGGTCCCCGTTCCTCAGGGTTGTTGCAAGACAAGCGGATGGAGATGGATAAGCACGGCCTGGGTGGTGGCGATTACAATCGTGTGGTTGGCAAAGGCCCCGGTTCTCGTCCTCAGATTTCCAAAGAGTCTTCCATGGATCGCAGTCCTTACTTTGATAAGGTCAGTGGATGTCTTACTGGTGGACATTTCTACACTTCTTCGCATACAATTAGATACCTGTGTGCTCCTTAGCTTTCCACATTTAGCGGGGAGGAAAACTGGGACTTTCTTGTTAATCCCTCAGACATACTCTGTTCTTTTTAACATACTGATACTTAACAGTAAGCACTCTCTGTAGCCTGTTTGTGGTGCCAATCACTAACCTGATCTCTTTTGTTTTCTGCCTATTTCCTGCTGGTGCTGGACTGTCCTGTGACTCTTCCCTTCTGCTCCTGGCAATGGTTTCTCCTTTCTGCTTGCTTGCTGGCTGGTTGTTGCGCGTCGGTTTGTCTGTCCAAGCAGGATGGCATTGTAGCAGACGAGTCCCAAAACATGCAGTTTATGTCCAATCAAAACATGAAGCTTCCCCCTTCAAATAATGCACTACCTAACCAAGCCCTTGGCTCCCTAGCAGGGCTGGGTATGCAAAACTTGAATTCTGTTAGACAGGTAAGGCCAGCTCCATATCCTTGGCATGTTACTTGACAGCAGTTAATAGTACTTTTTGATGTAATGTCCTAGCTGCCTTTGTGATTGACATGTCTTTAATTTCTAATTCAAATGTATTGGGGTGGGAGAAGCAGCAAAAGAGGTTCATTGTCACTGACTGTCCATCCTTTCCCCAGAATGGCAATCCCAGTATGTTTGGTGTTGGTAATATAGCAGCACAGCCCAGGAGCATGCAGCAGCCTCCAGCACAACCTCTTAATTCATCTCAGCCTAATCCACGTGCTCAAGTGCCTCCTCCATTACTATCCCCTCAGGTAACTGAGTACATGAAACATTCTGTGTATAAACTACTGAAATGCCAAACCAGAAAATGGCTTTTTGTTTTGTTGATGTTGCTGATGCTTATTCTGTTAATATTGGAAAATATATTTGGCTTGATGAGCGTTTCGTAAACTAGGCAATTGTTGACCAGAGGTTCTAATACTCTACACCTAGTAAAACTAATTGCATGTTACCATCAGTCATCCTCATACTGGTCTGTTTTGCAGGTTCCAGTATCATTACTGAAGTATGCACCAAACAACGGTGGCCTGAGCCCACTTTTTGGCCCACAACAGGTAGCCATGTTGAATCAACTGTCCCAGTTAAACCAGCTTTCTCAGATCTCCCAGTTACAGGTAAGTTAACAAAGCTAGTCGCTCTGTTGTTTGAAAAGTCTAAGCAGAGACTTACATCAGCTATAACCTGTTCTTAAAAAACCCACCACCAAACACTGTCTCCTAGCGGTTGTTGGCTCAGCAGCAAAAAGCGCAGAATCGGAGCATGCCTTCTGGTGGTCGTCAACAGCAGGAGCAGCAGGTAAATAAACACCCTTATCCTTCGCTTTCAAGCTATCTTTACAAAGGGCTTTTCGTCCCGAGCTGCATTTCTTGTTACAAATGGTTTTAAAGTGTGCGAGAGCAGATGGGATTTTGCCAAGATTTAAAGGAGTAACCTCGCTTGGTGCTGGGGTTTTGCTGCGATGAGGTGCACAGAACCCAGAGATGCACCAGGTTGTCTTTCTTGAAAGGTGGAAAAGCTTTGGCCTATTTATACTGTAACCGCTCTGTCTTTTTAAGGGTCGATCTCTTAGTATGCAGCAACAGATGATGCAACAGTCCCGTCAGCTCGATCCAAACCTGTTAATGAAGCAGCAGACTCCACCCTCTCAACAGCAGTCACTCCATCAGCCCACCATGAAATCTTTCCTTGAGAATGTCATCCCCCATGCTACTCCTGAGCTGCAGAAAGGGCCGTCACCAATAAATGCGTTCGGCAGCTTCCCTATAGGTGGGTTCTTCATCCTCATCTCATAGTCAGCTAATGCCCAGGTGACACACAGCCTTTCTTTCCACCAGCCTGCATACTCTGAAAGCAACAGTGATGGTAATCCTGCTAGCACGCAGGATTTTTATGGAAGTTGCCCTTCTTTGTGGGGATTACCCAGTTGTTTTGCTTCACCAAAGGACTTTTTTCATGAGTACCATCATTCCCAGAAGTGACTCTCTGTATTTTGGTGTAAAAATGCTTTACATTCTTAAAGACTGTCTCTTCCTTTTCTTTCTTTTTTTTTTTTTTTTTTTTTCAATCCTCTGGCTCCCAGGGGTGATACAAAGTCCTTTTCCAGTTACGATTCCTGGAACTAAAGGACTTCTACAAGTAGAATCCATATAAAGAGTCCAGTGATGTGGTCTCATTTCTTTAGATTTATAAAACGTTTTCAGTGAATCTGGAATTGCATAGGTAAAACAAACTGTTAATTTCCCTTGTAGTGGTTTTGTCTGGGAAAGAAAGCTTTTAGCTCTGCATTTTTAAAGAATGGTTTTCTCATTTCAGGCAAAATATCTGAATGTTTATAAATACAAACATCTGTTTATTTCTCCCTACGTTTCCAGGCTTCTATCCAATTTCTACTTCAGAAATTCCAGGCTTGTATATTTTCTCCTTATTTTAGGTCCCTTTTAAATGCTAGCCTATACTTACTACAACTCTATACCATTTACCTCTTGTTCCTTATCCTTATTTTTTTTCTTCCTCTTCAGTTTGCTTCTACATTACTCTAATGTGGTTATTTCTGCTGGGCTGATCTCCTTTGCATTCTCATTGCCCTCTGCAGAAGAGTTTGTTTCATAAACTGCTGCTGGAAGCCCCATGCTTATAGGTGGAGTGTTAATGAGGCAGCAGGTTGGCGCAGGCTGTGCTGCATGTGGCACACTGGAGTTGTGCTTGTGGCAGTCCCAAGGCCAGGCTGCTGCTTAGTAGCTGCTGCTGCTGATTGGCATCGAGATCTAACTTCTTTGCTTCAGAGGGCAAGGCATAAAAATTAAGTTAGCTTAGCTATTGGAGACACTGTGTTAGGCCTGATGAAAGGAACATTTAGCTTTCTCCAGTAAGGAAGTTAAATGTTGACTTTTGCTATGTTTTTTATTAATAATGTTAACCAATAATTAATGGTTAACAAATTACCATGTTGAGTAGTGGTACCCTGCCTACATTGGATTCCTTTCTGTTTCATTTCTTGAGTTGGATTGTTGTATACTCTTGTTGAGTAGCGGTTTTTTCACCTTAGTTGTTGCCAGGAACCTGCAGTATATGTAAGATTGCTTTGAGATCCCTTAGGAATCTGCTGCAGTGTATATAAGAATTCTTTGGGATCCCTTTGGAGTAGTTCTTTGTAGTGACATGAGCAAGTGGAGCCACTCTCAGTCCACAGATAAAAGTTTAAAGGCAGAAATAGTAGCTTGCTGGAATTTATTCACCCTTCAGTGAAAAACTGAGCCAGGAGGAGTGTTGGTAGTGTCCTGCAAGTGCACATGGTATAGTAGCGTAGTCATGTGAGAAGGAGCTGAACTTGCCAAGGTATCTTCTGGAAAATCTTGCAGGTATGTTATTTTCTCCGTGTTCTAATATTAATATCAGGAGACCTGAAAACAAAATGAGGGAGGTCCTGTTGATACTCTGGGGAACTTAATTTGTTGAGATTCACTAGATACTTATCCAAAACAGAGACTGGGGACAAGTGGGGGAATGTCATTCTCTCAAGCTGACCAGTCCTGGAGTCAAATCCTGGTTTGTTTATAGAATTGGGTATTTTAAGTATTTTCCATCATAAAAATGACCTTTTTCTCCCAAACAGTGAGTATAGCTGAACAATAAAAAATCTTCTATGAGCAGATATGAAAAGTTACTTCTGGGAAGACTGTTCAAATCACAGATTATGTCTGGGACCTGATGCTCATGCCCCAGCCACACGTTTCAAATACAGACCCATGGTCATACAGCTGTGCCTGCCAACATCCTGCCATTAACCTTATCAGCAAGATATACCTATCTGCTAGCTTGTCATCTTCCTGACCCTCTTTTTAGAGGTCTCCTTTCTGCAAGGAGAAAGGTTACTGCTGTGCACAGGTCATCGCTCTGACTACAGCAAAATGTCAGGCATCAGAAATTGGATTGATTGGTCTTTTATTTCTGTTTTGCCTGTTGATATGTGTTACTTTCATTAACTCAGTGCCTGTTTCAAGGCACTTTCTCTGAGGCTTTTCATGGTGCTGCTTTCTGGCATCAACATCTGCTTATATCTTTAAGAAAAACAAACAAAAAAACCTAGCCAAACAACACAAAAAAAAAAACCAAAACAAACCAGCTTCTCTCTGACAGTGAATATCAATTTAGGAACAAAATCAATCACTAATTTCCAGTGCTGAATGAAGGTGTTTCTAGTAGGGAATTGAGAAGTTCCCTGTGTGTCTCTGGCTTAAAGTTGAAAAGTTATGGTTTCAGAAAGGAAGTAAATAGAACTGAAGGGCTAGGAATGTAGTTGGGAATGGTTGTGAATTAAGGATTCTTACAGACCTTGAAACAGACAAGGACAGAAGCGTGGGCATGTTGTCCAAGCCCAGATTAGCTGGTTCTTGCAGGTGTTTGGATTGATCTGGGTTGGCATTGAGGGGATTCTCTGGCAGATAAACATTTTTAAATACACACAGCTAAGAATAGGTGAAGATAAGTTTTGTTTTGTCTCACTGAGGTTTTTAACACAGTGTGACCAGAATAAAGGGAGGAGAGGAGTAGTGTCCTTTGTGCAGTTCCACACACAGCACTTCGCTGTCTATGCTGATGGGGCTCAGAAGCTGAAGTGATGTCCTGGGAACAGACCAAATAAGAAGGGGAATGGGGTTGTAACCACTGATAGCAGCATGTGGCTTCTGCTGGCTGTGAAGGAGCACAGACACACCTTTCTGCTGAGGGTCTTCTGTAGCATAGCTCTTCACAGTACAGAGCTTCTCCTTTGTACAGATTGTTGTGCCAGTGTTAGAAACACCGTGGTTTTTAGACATGTACAGTTTGGCTCCTCTGCCTTCCCCAGTGGCTTCTGCTGACATCTCTGCATGGAGACACCAGCTGAGAACTCCAGAGTGCTTTGCCTTGCTCAGCTTAGCCACTGTAGCGAGTTCCCTGTGTTAAATGCTAGAATGTTTTCTCAAAATCAGACTTGGAAGCATGAAACAAGCACAGTGACATGCTCTTAAATGGATATGAGGACAACAGTGGTAATGAGCAGAAGAAAAGCATTCGGTCTGTGTTTCATAAGCTGTGTATGTTTTTAGGAATGAACTCAAACTTGAATGTAAACATGGATATGAGCAGTATTAAAGAGCCACAATCTCGCCTGAGGAAATGGACTACAGTAGACAGCATTTCTGTGAACACCTCGTTAGATCAAAACTCCAGCAAACATGGTACGTTGAAGATGTCGTTTACGAAGTGTTTGCCGGTGAACATCAGAGTCCCACGTTCCATGTAACGTGGGTTTGCTGCTTGGGGCCCGGGGCTGTAACTGCTGTTCTTTGTGTGGCTGGTGGAATTACTATTGCATTGTCTGGGCTAAACTTGCTGCTCGTCATCTGCAGCAGCCTGTGGTTTTCTTGAATGTTTTTTACTTAGAGAAGTGATTTTGTGATGGGATTTAGTAGAAACACTGTACAAAAATCCTTTTTTAACTCGACTTTTCTGTTAGTGCGACTGCTGCTACTGGTTTTACCTTCATCTGGGGTTGGAATGCTTCATGTGTGTTCAATAACCCCAACACTTCAGATTTTCTAGCTTTCATTCCCCACACCCTGCTGACCTTAAACTGATTTATGGAGATTTAAATTGGTGTGCACACGTTCTGGTGGCATCTGATGTTTTTAGTTCCAGGTTTTGTTTATGGATGTGTATGCTTGCACCCTAAAAATGAGGAGAGCTTAGAAGGGTGAGACAGTGCCATGGCTTCAGATGAGGAGGACTTGGTTGCTTCATATCTCATTGCAGTCATCAGGATACATGTGACATTTCAACTGTTGCTTGAAATCTCATCCAGTTAAAATTTGAGTCTATAGCACAAAGGTTCTGTGTCTAAAGATAGTTATAAAATATCTCCAGTCTCCTATTACTGTTCAGTCTTCAGATCGTTTGGGTATTTTTAGGCCTGTCAGCTGTTTTGCTCTAGGAAATGACTGTGCCTGAAGCATCTAGTGGAGATCTCCTGCTACTGCACTTCTGAGCTTCATCTGGTCACCCAGATGAACAAAAATCCCAAGGGTTGTTACCTACAGCTACAGTAACACTGTTTTCTGAATAATAATAGGAATTTGATTATTTGAACTCCATTTTACATGGAATCAGTAGTAATTCCCTCAGAGCTGTAGAATATCTTTGGCTTTGTTGTCCAATACCTTTCAAGTTTGTCCTTGCAGGACTTGGACAGAATCAGGTAGATTGAGTACAGTGCTTTTGTCCCTTGCTCTGCCTCCAGAGGTGATATTTTTTATTTTGTTTCCCACCCAGGAATCTGGGCACAATTTACAGAGCTTTGTAATAGTGAAAGATCCTTCAGTTTTTGTACATGTTTCTTCCAAAGCCTTTCTGTCACAGAATATATTCACTCCCCCATTAGCCACCCAGGATCTCACAGAATGCTCTTACCCTTTCAGATTAATATTTTACTTAAATGTAACAAGGATACTGTTTTAATGAGAGATTATTTTTGCACTTTTCTCTGGAATTAATGAAAGCTATTTTAGATTATATACTTCTCTAGGACTTCCTATATAATCTGACATCATAAGGGGACAGTATGCTGCTAGATATTTCATGAATGCTTAACACATGCATGTTTAGTTATATATACACACAAATATTAACGTTATCTATTAAAAAGACTTGATTTTTGTTTGTTTGGGTTTTGGTTTTTTTGTTTGTTTGTTTTGCTTTTCACTAGGTGCTATTTCAAGTGGTTTTAGGCTGGAAGAGTCTCCATTTGTCCCCTATGACTTTATGAACAGCAGTAACTCACCAGCCAGCCCTCCCGGATCCATTGGGGATGGCTGGCCCCGTGCCAAATCGCCTAATGGCTCTAGCAGTGTTAACTGGCCGCCAGGTACGTGGCACTGGTGCCGTTCTGTGCGTGTCCCCTTGTCCAGCTCCTTGGTTACTGTGTGGGGAGAGGGTGGGAAAGGCCCCAAGGCAAAACATTTCAAGGGTGTGTTTTTATCAGATGAAAATTGAGAGCAGTAGTTTCATTGTACAAAGAGAAACTGCTTTGAGAACTGAGCCTGGTGAGGTGGGACCTGAGAATCGAGGAATAAAGTGAAAAGAAGACTTAAGTCAATTAAATGCTTAAGAGGTTCTGAATTTTCAGTCATTGGGATGTATTGTTTAAACAGCTGTTTCCTGAAAGAAAAAAAAATATCTTATTTTCCAAATCTCTGTTCCTAGAGTTTCGTCCTGGTGAGCCATGGAAAGGTTATCCAAACATCGACCCTGAAACTGACCCTTACGTCACTCCTGGCAGTGTCATAAACAATCTTTCAATTAATACTGTGCGGGAAGTTGACCACCTCAGGGACAGGAACAGTGGTACGTGTGGAGGTGTGCTGATCTTCCTCAGTCCCAGAGACACCCTTCACTTGGAGATGTTTGCTACTTGCTCATCCCCTTGTTTATTCTTCCCATTGTGGATTTCTGGGCTGAAAAACTCATCTTTGGCTCAGCCACTGCTACTTGATGTAATAGAGCAGATATTCCAAGAACGTGGGCAGAGCAGTGAGCTGCTGCTGCGCCTTCTGATGTCATTGTGTGCAGACAGAGGCAGCCTGTTGAAAATAGGCAAGGAAAACTTGGCAGGATTTGTGCTGGTTTTGCAGCCAGCCAAGGGAACTTCCTGCTCTGGGGTGTCCTTGTCACCACATGCCTTTGGATCAGGAGAATGGAGGGAGATCCCTGCCTGACTTTGCAGACATTTTCAGTCTGGAGTACAAGTTATGTCTTCTAGTTCTACTGCATTTGTGATGCTCTCTGACTGACTTCTCCCTGTCTTGTAGGGTCATCCTCATCTTTGAACACCACGCTGCCTTCAACTAGTGCCTGGTCATCCATTCGTGCCTCCAACTACAATGTTTCCCTCAGCAGTACAGCACAAAGCACTTCAGGTGAGGTCTGCTTGTATTGCTCCAAGCTGGTGTTTCCTCTGGGGGTTGCTAAATGTTAATAGCTGATCCTGAGGTCTCTCCTCTGAGTGGTAACCTCACTCATTTTTGAAGTAGCTATTTTGATGTGATGCCTATTTAGCAGCTTTTCTTTGTAGCAAGGTGCTGGTTCCAGTAGCATACTGATTATGGTTGTCTCTGTATGTCCTTTAGTAGCCAGAA
>JAOEGS010020057.1:46730-101079 GCA_025447755.1 Corythornis vintsioides
ACAGCAAAGGGTGTAATTCCTGAGTGGTAGCCAAGCTCTCGGGGGGGGTGGCCCCAGCTGCAGTGCCCTTTGCTCATGAAACTGGAAACTTCCAGGACCCTTTTTTCCGTTTACACCCCTGGAAGCTGATTACAAGCCTTTCCAATACGCACACACAACTGTCCTGTTTCCTGCAGATGTGAACCCTGCTCTTGTAAAACCAGCGCCCACCACACAAGGTTCCTTCCAGGGAGGGGAAAAAAAATGAAAGCCAGTTATTTCTCCTTGGGCACCAAGGACATTGTGCTGTTCCAGTTCCTCCCCAGCACTGCTGGTGAGCTCGGGCCAGCATGGGGATGGGGTACTGGCTGCAAAGCAGAGGGGCCAGGGCCAGCTGCCATGCCCCTAAACCCCCTAATTCCCTGCTTCACCCACTGAGCACATCACAGACGAGCCCTTGCAAAAAGCTCAGCAAACCACCTCTACCTGGGCTGTCGGGGAGGGCGGGCAGGTGGCACAGGGCGCTGCTTGGCACTGTCAGTGATGCCTGAGTGCTCCCGGCAGCTGCAGCAGCCGTTGTCCAGGATTTGCAGGTGGAGCAGCTCCTCCGAGTTGCTGAAGGCCGGGTTGTCTAGCGAGCTGGCCGAGGGCAGCCAGGAGCGTGACCAGTACTGGGCTGAGACATCATCCAGCCGGCAGAACCGCCGGTAACTGCGGGATGAGGTGGCGGCTGCGGCAGCGCCCAGGGCACCCACCGGCACAAGGACAGGCACATGTGTGCCACGTGCACACATATGCCCATGAACACGTGCTCAAGCACACATAACCCCAGGTTCTGCACTCTGAGCACAGACCACAGATTTTCACCCAAGTTTCCCTATCGAGGGCAGGGCCCAGCCCCACACCCTGGGTGGGGACGATGACTGGGACAAGGAATAACATCTGGCTGTGACTGTTGCAGTTGTTTCCTCGGGAACAATCCCCATGGCACATTACGACACCCAGTGCAGGAGGGCAGTGAGACTAGGACAGTGCGGTCTCCCCAGATGACCAGCTTTGGTGGGGCTGAGCCTGAGTTCAGGTCCCCACCCACAGCCCTTGGGTGAGCCCAGCACATGGAGGGGTGGATGAGCCCCATGTTCCCCATGGGACCATGATAGGACAAGAGGAACTGGCCTCAAGTTGCACCAGGAGAGGTTTAGGTTGTAGCTGAGGAACAATTTCTTCCCCTCCAGGGTTGTCCAGGTCTGTCCCAGCTTGCCCAGGGCAGTGGTGGAGTCCCTGTGATCCCTGGAGGGCTTTCCAAGCTGTGGAGATGTGGTGCTGAGGGGTATGGGTTAGTGGTGCCCTGGCAGTGCTGGGGGAGCAGTTGGACTCAGTGAGTTTAAGCCTTTTCCAGCAAGAACGATTCTGTGATTCTATCACTGCTGGGGGATGTGTGTGTGTCTGTGTTGTGTGTGTGTGACCATCAGTGCATCTTGTGCATCTCTACTTCGGTGCAACTGCAGCCCCCTCCAGCCCTCTCCGCTCCTTTCCTGATACTTTCCCATGGCCAGTGGGCACCCCCTGAACACTGCGACACACAGACACCCACACCAAGCTGGGGGCACTGCCAGGGGCTCTGGGACCAGCTGCTCCAGGGCCCTGCATGTGCTCCCCCCTGCCCTGACACCTCCTGCCCACCGCTATCAGCCACCACAGAGTGTTTTTCTTGGCAAACCACAGCCTGAGCCCAACCCTGCATAGCTGCAACTCCCCCTGCCCCTGCCCCAGATGGGCTGCGTGTGGGGACAGAGCTGCTGCCCATCATTCCCCAGCACCACTAGTAAGGGGCAGGGGCATGCACCCTGCATCAGGACCACCCTTCCCTCAAGTACCACCCTGGGCTCCAGCTCTGGGACCCCCACTGGTCCTGCAAACCCCACCTGCTGCGAGTCTGGTCGGCCCTGGCCTCCAGCAGCAGGACTCTGAAGCGTCGGATGACAATGGCGGTGACGGCGGCACCCAGCAGGACAATGCTGAGCAGGATCCCCGCGGCCATCCCCAGCAGGCTCTGCTGCGTCACTCGGTAGTCACAGCGCAGCCCCATGAACCAGAAATCACTGCCCACGGGGCACCTGCACAAAGGGGGGACTGTCAGTGGCCAGAAGGGATGGTGCCCATCACCCTAGGGCTGGTCCTAGGGCACTCACTGGCAGAGGGGCCCACGGTCCGGGGAGTGGGTGCAGATGCCCTGGTTCTTGCAGTAGTTGAGGTGGCAGAGGGAGGTGCAGGTGGTGTTCCCGTCCACCCCGGCCACACAGGCGAAGCCGGCTCGGCAGGCGAAGAGCACACTGCAGGGGTCCAGCGGCCGCTCTGCAGGAATGTGGGGTCCAGCTGTGACACCCCCTCCCCATCAAGTACAAGGATGGGGCCAGGCACATACCCACCCTGCAACCAGTCCAGGTCGGGCAGATGATGCTGCGGTGATGGCACAGCCCCACGCACATGCAGCACTCACCCAGAGCCACGTTGCGCAGCACAGGAGCCGTGCCCACCGCCAGCCCCGGCTGGGTGTCACCAGAGCCCAGCGCAGCGTCAAGCAGCGTGCCCAGCCCTGGCACCTCCACCCGCTCTGCCATGAACAGCGCATCATACTCCAGCACCACGCTGCCCTCCCTGTGGAGACACCCAGGGGAGTCCAGGCGTGGCTCGGACCCTCCAGGTCCAGCCCTGCCCCTGGCACCGCAGGGTGCGATGCTGCCCGTGCCCCCCCGTGCCGGGGAGTGTCCACAGACCGAGGGGGCTGCACGAGCACCCACCGGATCCCCGTCACCTCCAGCCGCAGGAACCCGGGCACCGACGTGAAGAGGGGTGTGACCTGCGTGGGGAGGAAGCTGAGCACGGTGCAGGATGGTATCCAGTGCAGTCCCCACCCCTGGGCGGCCCCGTACCGGACTCACCGTCCGGTTGAAGCTGTGCAGCAGCCCCCGATGCTCAGGGGACCCGGGGTCCTGCAGCGCGGGGACAAACCCCATGTCCAGCACCATCTGGCAGGGGATGCGGAGGAGGGAGGCTGCGGGATGAGATACGAGGATCAGCACGGTATTGACCTGCACTGCCTGCCCCGGAGGAGACGAGGGTGTGTGTGTGTGTGACCACCACTGACCCTCCCATGCTGATAGCTCCTGGGGCCTCTCCTCTCCCTGCTGTGCCCTGGCAGAGGGTCCCGAAAACCCGGACTCACCTCTCAGGAGGGGCGGCTGATCCTCCACGATGAACACCTGGGGGATTCTGTCCGCCGCATGCAGGACCGGCGTCCCTCGAGGGGTGCCGGCGTCTGGCCACCCTCCGGGGCTGCTCGAAGGCGGGTCCAGGTCTGTGTCCCCATGAGCCGGGGGGGACTCGGTGCCCCCACCATGACTCAGGGTCCCAGGGAACTTGGTGTGCTGCTGGGGAGGCGCTGGCACCACAGTTGGAGGTCCCAACGTCAGTCCTGCTACATTCCCCTGCAACAACACAGCAGCCGGCTCCGGCGTGACCGTCCCCGCGTCCTGGAGCGGTGCCGGGCTGGCGGTGGCGTCTGTGATGGTGGTGCTGGCACTGGTGACAGTAGTGGCAGTGATGCCATTAGTGGTGGTTAGACCCAGTGAAGACACAGGCAGGGATAGAGCCGGCTTCTGTGGGGGTCCAGGTACTGGGGAGGGGGCCAGGCTGCTCATCTGCCACCTCACTGGGACAGTTGCTGCCCAGGGCCCAGCATCACCCACCTCTGTGGAGATCCTCCCCAAGATTTGGGGTTTCTCAGCAGGATCACCCCCTGAGCTGATGTGGGGTAGCTGGTGCCCTGGGGACAGCCCTACTCGGGGGGTGCCCATGATGGGGCTGAGCCCAGGGACACCTTGGTTGGTCCATGGGGAGGGTTGTGGGACTGGTGACATGGTTGTTACAGAGCCACTGGTTGGGTCAGGCTGTTGGGACAGGGGGATTTGGGGGGGCCCTGGGCTGGCATATGACACCCTATTCTGTGCCACTGCAGTGCTGCCCAGGGTCACCAAGGTGGGAAGCTGCCCAGGCATGGCTGGTGGGTGCCAGGTCTGACCCAGGGGGACAGGGCTGTGCTCAGGAGGACCCTTGGTTTTGAGTGTCCCCTGTACACTCTTGGTGAGGTCTAGAGATCCCCCTGGGCTGGGGAATGTCACCCCTGGGGTGTCAGCCATTGAAGTGGGAACGGGCAGGCCTGAACTCTTGCCAGCAACAGGCAGTGAGGTTGGGTCTGTCCCCACAACTGGTTGGGCTGTACTGGTCACAGGGTCCCCTTGGCCACCAGTCCCCAGGGATGGCAGAGAGGGATGAGGGGCAGAGTGGGGACCCTGCCAGTCAACACCTGTCCCATGCCATGGGCGAGAGTCAGAGCCCTGTCCTCCTGCCAGCCTCGGCAGCCCCTGATACATCCCCTGCAGTGTCCCCGTGGAGCTCAGCACCCTCTGCAGCCCCCCCACAGAAGGTGATGTCCCCACTGTCCCCAGTGCAGGGCTGTTTGTGTCCAGCACAGTGTTTGGGGGAGTCCCTGGGCTGCTGTCACCCACTGGGATGGTGGCACTCAGGCCACCCTCCCCAACCCATGGGTCTGAGGAGGAGGGGCTGTGTGAGACTCCCTGTCTCTGTGCAAGCCCTTTGCCTGTGGGGATCCATCCTGTCAGGGTGCTGGGGAACTCCCACTGCCCCTGGACAGAGCTGGGCATCATTGCCAAGGCTGATGAATATGAAGAGGTCTCTTGTGGGGTTATGGCACCTTCCACCATCAGATTTCCTCCAGGCTCAGTCCTGGGGGCAGATCTGGTGGTAGGAGCTGTGTCCAGCTCCAGAGGTGCTGGGGCAGGAGGTGGCCACATGCTGTCTGCAACTGGTAGCTCAGTGGTGCCCACAGACAGTCCTGGGTGCTCAGTGGCTGTTCTGTCCTGTGTAGTGGGCCCTGTCCCATCCTCGCCTGCCCAGGGGACTCTGGGACTCCCTGAGGGGCTGGGGGGCTCAGCAGTCCTGGTGGGGTTCCTGGACAAGGGCAGAAGCTCATCCTCTGTCTGCAGCTGCCCCGTGGCCTCAGGTGTTGGTGCCCATCCTGTGCCAGCTCCTTGCTCTGGATCTAGGGGGCAAAGGCAGAAGTGGGGGCAGGCTGAGCAGGGCTGCCCTGTGGTTGGCACCCCACAGCCACCAGTTTGGCAGCTCAGGTCCCAGCATGGCACTGACGTGTGTGGCCAGCAAATGGTGCCATGGACCACAAGTGAGACAGTTTCAGCACTGGTGGTACCTGTCTGGCAGCGCTTCCCCGTCGTGGTCCCCAGGTGGGCATAGGAGATGGCAGTGCTCTGAGTGGAGCCCGTCCCGCTGCCAAGACTAGGGCAGAACCGTGCACAGCACTCCACAATCACTGGAGAGAAGGGAGGGAGCAGGGTGCAACGGTGTCAGGCATCATGCACCAGCGCCGGGCATCAGCATTAGGCAACACACCCCAGATCTGACAGTGCTGGTGGGGGGACTCCATGCTCCCCGCTGTTCTGATCACGGGCAGCAGTGCCAAGGAGATGCTCTGGAGTGACCCATATATAGCTGGAGATCCCCCACACACCTTTGTCTCTGCAAACGAACCCGAATCCTGCCCGACCCGTCCACACTCTGCCACGGGCTGGAAGTGCCTGTTTCACCCTGACCCAAACCACACTCTGGCAGAGTCGCCACGTGCCGACGCTGGCACCACGGAGTCCCGGGCAGAGCGCCGAGCCAGGCCAGTGCCAGGCCAGCCATCGCCCTGAGCAGGATGCCGGGTACCCCTTGAGGCAGCGGTCGCTTTCCGGAGGGAGTGGGTGGCTCACAGGGCACGGAGGTGGGTGACCATCAGCCTTAGTGGGACGGGACCGTGGTCACCACGAGCCCTTAGACCCCGCTCGCGGCCAGCGCCTCGTTGGGGCTCCCGCTCCTCGTCCCGCGGGCTCAGAACTCGCTGCCCTCAAAGCCGCGGAGCAGCCCTGGATGGAGGGCGCATGGCCACCGATTCCACCGGCCACATTCCCGCCGTCTGCCCGCTGACACCTGAGCAACCCCCGCCCCGGTGCACCCAGCAAGCGCAGACCCGCTCGATCCCGGAGCCTGTACCGGCCACGCCACCGCCGCAGACTTCCCGAGGCCGCCGGGCTGCACCGGACCCGCGGCTGCTGCCCCCCCGCGCTCCGCATCCGCCCCCATGGCCCCGGCCTGGCTCGGGGGAGGCAGCGGCGGCCCCGTCACTCACCTGCGGCGGCCAGGAGCTGCGGGAGCCGCGGGAAGCAGAGCCGGAGCCGGGGCCGCGGCCGCTCCATGGCGCTGCCGGCGCTGCCGAGGCGGCGGCAGGAAGCCCCCGCCCGCTCCCGTTGCGGCGGGGCGGAGGCACCGGGGAGTCGCAGCCCCCGGTCCGAACCCGCCCCATCGGCACCGGTACCGGCGCTCCATTCCCCACCTCTTCCCCAGATCCGGCGGCGTGTGCTAGACCCCGGGGCCGCACTGCCCCGAGCAGCATAGGGCGTGTCGGGGCTCCCCGAGAGCAGAGCTGGGGCTGCGGGACCCCCGGAGCTCAGCCCGGCCCCCGACCCCCCGCCGTGGTGACAAGACACTGCTCCTCGGCAGGCACTCGCTTCCCGCCGACCTCCTCCAGCCAGTTTATCCCAGAAAAGCTGCCCTCAGGGACTGCTCCGGCCCAGGCTGTCACCGGAGCCAGCTCCATTTGCACCCGGCTCTGTGTCGGGTACGGCTCAGGGCAAAGGCCCCCCTGCCACCCGAGGCACCTCTGCATCTGGCTGTGGTTCCTTCACCAAATCACTCAAGAATCACGCTGTCAAGTAAAACCCATCAGCACCCCCAGGTCACAGAGGTGGTTCTGCAGCCACCATCACTCCTGCTTCTGAGCAGGTGCCTAAAAATCATCACAGTGGCCAAAGTGGCTGTCCCCCTACAGTGCCACTGTGCAACCTGTTCAGAAAATGTTTCAGCCCACATTTCACAGCACTGCAGCATGGTGGGGACTGTAAGGGACCACTGGAGATCATCTGGTGTCACCACCCTGCTCCAGCAAGGTCACCCAGAGCAGAGGGCCCAGCATCACAATGTCCAGGTGGGTTTGGGATATGTCAGAAACTCCACAACCTCTCTGGGCAGCCTGGGCCAGGCTCTGACAACCTCACACCAAAGAACTTTCTTCTCCAGCTCAGATGGAACCTCCTGGGTTCCAGTTTGTGCCCATTGCTCCTTGCCCTGTGCCTAGGCACCACTGATAAGTCTGACCTCATCCTCTTGTTCCCCAGGGGCCTTCTATCTCTTGATGAGCATTGATCAGATCCCCTCTCAGGCTGCTCTTCTCGAGCTGAAGAGCCACAAGGCTCTCAGCCTTTCCTGCGGGGCACAGAGATGCTCCAAGCCCTTGAGCATCGCCAGCACCTCCACTGGGTTCTCGCCCAGAGCACTTCCTTGTCTCTCTTAAACTGGGGAGCCCAGTACTGGACACACTACTCCAGATATGGTCTCACTAGGGCAGAGAGGAGGGGCAGGAGAACCTCCCTCATTCCACTGGGGTGAAGGCTCCCAGAGGCACTGGCCTTGCACACAACAAAAGTGAAAGCTGGCCCTGGCTGGCAGGGGGTCAGTGGCTGGGCCCAGACCTGTCCTCCTGTGATTTTAAAAGTATAGCTCCAGAGGAAGCCCCAAGAGCCCTCCCTGCCCTGGCACTGTCGCTGTGCCAACAGACCCTATTTTCCATCCCCCACTCCCCTGACTGCCAGAAGAGGAGACGTTATCAGTGACACTTCCTTGGCTCGCAGCCTGGCAGCACCTCTTTGACATAGGAAAGTGTTTCTTGGCTCAGAGGAGTGACTGTCATGTCCAGAAATAACTTGTTTCTGTCTCAGGAGAGATTCCGCACCAGGATCCCTTGGGGGTAGCTGGGCTCACAGAAACACTGATGTGATTCTGCTCTTCAGCAGCAGGAAAGTCATCCCTGGCTTATTTTCTGCCAGGAAAGCAGCAGCCTTTCAAATCAACACATCTCCCTCCACACCCAACCTGTCAGAGGCTGCTGCTGTCCCCAGGGGTGACATCCCCGCATTCCTGGTGGAGGTGGCACCCCAGTCCCCAAAGGGTCCCGCCCACAGCAAGCCCTGACAGTGGAAAGAGCCACCAACACAGTGAAAGGGAAGAGCAGCAACACGACCATGGGCTTATACATTTATTCCTCTTTTTTTTTTCTTGTTTTTAAAGGACACCACATTCAGATAGCTTTAAATAGAACATCCAGTACAACTTTCTGGTGAAAGCAGCAGCGGGGCAGGGTGTGCACTCACATCGTCCCGCTGACACCAGCTCCATCCTGGTGGCAGACAGCTCCTGTTCAAACCAAAAACCCACACGTTTCATGTTCCACCAACCAAGAATGAGCATTTTAAGAGGGTCAGGCAGAGCCAAGACAGGCTGAATGCTAACAGCAGCCACAGAACAAGTCCAAGGGACTTTTGGGCTGCTGGCTCCCCCCAAGGCACAGGAGGGTGTGGGGGAGGCCAGAGGCACACACAGGAACAAACAGGGTCGCACATGTGGCCCCAGGCCTCGGCTCATTTCCCCTGCAGCCCCAGAGCCCCCTGGGGCACTCGCTCCAGTAACCCTTTCCTGGCGACTTCCTTCCCTGCCCCATCGGGGAGGAAACAGTGGCCCCAGGCAGCTGGAAGCTCTTCAGTCACACCCCTCCGGAGCTGCCCCCGCCATGCCCATCACACCCCTCCGGAGCTGCCACTAAACACTTGGAAGATTAACTCTCATGGCTGAAATGAATTTGCCATCTGCTGAAAAGACCTGTGGATGGTCTGAGTGCTAAAGTGCCACTAAGGGTGAGAGGGAGGTGACAATCCCCACACTCTGTGTCCCTGGCAACTCAGGAACACACACAGAGCTTGTCCACCCCACCCAGAGTGGGCAGCTGCAGCCAGCCCCCTCCCACACCCGCCAGATCCCTGCCCACCACACAGCCACAGACTCAGTCACCCGCTGCACAGCTGCTCCCCTCTGAGGCAACATGGACCCAGGACCTTCACAGGGGCCCTTTTCCCCTTACCTGTCTCTGAAGAACTGTTTCTATTCATAAACATCCTTCTTATCTGCTATGTAATCCACAATCTCCTGCGGGCACATTAACTTTTCTGCATCCCCATCGGGAATCTCAAACCCTGGAAGAAAGCACCAGGTTTAGCCCAGAGCACAGGGTGTGGCCAAAGGAAACAATTGGCACTGGCTTGGCAGGGGACAAGTGGGGGCCGTGGTGTCACTCAGAGCCAGCACAGTATCGTTCAGCCTCACATGACACTGTCTGGGACAAGGGACAAGGCAGAGGCAGCAGGATCCAGGCAGCTGCTGCCTTATTCAAGCCACCAGTGCCCTCCCAGAGCACCCACAGCTGCCAGTGTGGGATGGGAGGGGATGTTCTTGGTGCTGTGGGACGAGGAGATGTTCTCAGTGGCTCCAGGCCAGGCAGAACCAGTCAGAACCGGATTGCAGAAATCCAACTTTCTTCTTTCTCTCCCTGAGGCCAGGTGCTGACACCCCACCCACGGGACAGGGATTAACAGGGAGCATGAGGAAATGCTCTCAAAGTGAAGCATCAGCTTGGGGTTTAGAGAATGACCAAACCCCAGGTATGCTTATAACCCCACGGGACAAATCAAGCACATGTCCAGAACTTAGGAGCTTTAAAAGAAAGCACAAATAACTCCAAAAGAGAACAAAAAAGAAAAGAAATAAAAGCTTTTTTTCCTATAAGCATCAAGTATTGAGAGGGAAAAAAACTCTTCTGGGGTATCTGTGATTTCAAGAGCAGCCCCAGCCTTCATGCTAAATGCAACACCTACTGTCCTCACAGCTCACTGCTGTCCCTCCCCAGCAACACGGTGGGTGGTGCCCAGGGGGTGTGGGAAGAAAGGCAGCCAGGGCTCCCAGGGGGACTGAGCTCAGAAGCTGACAGATGCCTTTGCTGACCCCTGTGGTGCCACCAGCACCCAGTGCCCATTCTCACTGACCGAGAATGGCACCATTTCCTCTGAGTTACAACAGGGAGCAGTCACCATTACTACTGACAGAACAGGACTGTTTGCCAGAGCTCCGCTTCAGTAGCCAAAAAAGACAGCGCTGGATTGGAGCGAGAAAAGCTCTGAATTACCAAACTCATCCTCCATAGCCATGATGATTTCCACTTGGTCCAAACTGTCCAGCCCCAGGTCTTTCATGAAATGGGACTCGGCTGTGAGCTGAAGGAAGAAAAACAGAGGACCATTTAGCCGCAGCCATTTAAATGGAGCAGAAACCATGCTCAGTTCAGCGCCTTTGCCTTCCACCACCCTCCTCCTCCCCGTCAGAAAGGCCAGCACCACCAAGGCCCGGGCACTGCGGGACCCCAAGACCCGCTTGCGGAGTGAACACACACCCCCGGTCCGCACTTGCCTTCTCCGGGTCAATCTTGTCATAGAGCTTGAGGACGTAGAGGACGCGATCCTTGATGTCGGCCAAGGTCAGGGGCGGCAGGTCGGAGAAGCGGCGACACGTCGGCCAGGCCGCCCGCGGCACCTGCAAGAGACCGGGCGGCAGCGGTGCAGGAGCGGTGCAGCGCCAGGCCTCCCGCCGACCCCCGCACGGCGAGGGCCAAGCCACCCGCCCCGGACCTTACCTGCGCCAGCAGCTGCGGCAGCGTCGGTACCGCGCCCAGCGGCGCCGGCGGACAGCGCGGACAGAGAGTGGCGATGGCGGCGGCCCGCAGGGCAGGCCGCGGCGCGGGGGGGGCCCGGCGGGGCAGCAGGCGGCGGACGCAGACCGAGAGGACACGGGCAGCCATGGTGACCTGGTCCCGGCAGCCTCCGCGCCACGGGACCGGTATCGCCGCGAGCCCGTTGCGGCGGTGACGGCGGAGACAGCGACCCCTGGCGGTTGGCGGCCAACAGCCCACCCCGCGAAGCGCCTGCGGAGCCCCGGGAGCGGCACCGCAACGGCAGAGCCCCGGGGAAAGCGCCGGGCACAGCAACTGCATCGGCGAGAGCCCTAGGCACAGCCGCGGAAAAAACCTCGGGCACAGTCCCGGGCATGGACCTGCACTGGGGAAGAGCTCCGCGCACGGCCCCGGAGGGAGCCTCGAGGAGACCCCGCACAGCACTGACCAGGCACAGTACCTGGCGTGGCATAGCACCAGCACGACACCGGGTAGAGTCCCAGGCACGGCCCCATACCGTGCAGAGTCCTGGGAACGGCCCCATACCCAGCCGTTCACAGCACAGCACAACAGCGGACAGAGAGTTGTTCCAAAGGCCACAGGTTTAATGTCACTGCACACACGGGGGTGCCCGGCAGCACCCACTCCTAGTGCCCATCCTGAGCACCCACACCTACCCACATGCCCCCTTACTGATGCCCCAGTCCTCCATCAGGCTGCGCTGGTCTGGGGCTGGTGGTACTGGTACAGGCAGACAGTGCCGTCCTGCTGCCCGGCCAGCAGGCAGGCACTGGTGGTAGCCCAGCGGACCAGTGCCCAGCTCCCCCCGGGGCCCGGGGGCAGCAGGGCTGTGCAGCGCCCCAGCAGCAGGTCCCACACTGCGATGGCACCCGATGTCAGCACAGCTGCAGCCGAGGTGTCCTTCACATCACCCTCCAGGTACCTACGGTGGTGCACAGAGCAGCAGTCTGATTGTCACAATCCTACCACAGTGCTTTTTTAAATCAGCTAGGTGTGTAACAAAGAGAGAACAAAGAACAAATGTCAAGACAATCTGGCTGAAGCCAGCCCCATGGGCTCGTGGCCCAGTCAGTGACACCCTGGGCTGTGCCCCCAGCAGCATGGGCAGCAGAGCGAGGGGGGTATCCTGCCCCTTGGCTCTGGGGGTACAGCCCTTGCAGTGCTGTGTCCAGCTCTAGAGTCCTCAGCACAACAGAGACGGGGACCTGTTGGAGTGGGGCCAGAGGAACCCCAGGAATGCTGGGAAAGCTGGAACCCCTCTGCTGGGAGGCCAGGCTGGGAGAATTGGAGGTACTCAGCCTGGAGAGAAGAAGGCTCTGGGGAGACCTTCTGGTCTTTCAGGACTTTAAGGGGCCTGTCAGAAAGATAGGGACAGACTTTTGAGCAGGACCTGTTGGGACAGGACAAGTGGTGATGGGTTTGAACTATTCCAGGTGAGGTTGGCAAGAGGTCTGAGCAACCGAACCTGCTCTAATTGCAGATGACCCTGCTCCCTGCTGGGGGGTTGGATGAGATGACCTTGAAAGGTCCTTCCACCTAAAACATTCCATGATAATCTTCCTGCAGCCTCAGAACATAAATAAATGACAGTTGATTGGAAAGCCAAGTTCTCAATCCACTCATATGTGGGCAGATCCATTGTCATGTTTCCTACACAAGCAGAACAAGGCTCATCACTCCTAAACCCTACACGACTCACTCTTCAAACACAAGAGGTGGGAAGAAAAAGGTCCAGCGCGCAGTAGATCAGCGCTGGCTAATGAGTGGAGCCCCTCGCCGTGTGTGAGGCCGGAGCGCCGGGTCAGTGTGCAGACGGGTGCGGGAAGCAGCCAGGAAATGGCCAACGCCCTCACACCCTCCCTGTGGCAGCGCGGGGCAGGCGCCGGTGACGGATGTGGCCTCCTTATCACTGGCAAGATGGCAGTTGGATCCCTGCCAGCGGCGATACCCTGCTCATTAAGCCATTCTCCCCCCAAGCCACCTTGAAAGGTGTCCCTGGAACCCCTTGCCCGGCATCCCCAGGGTACTTGCCTTCCAGCATGGGCAGGCGGGAGGGAGGAGAACATCACCCCCGTGCTCCTGGCTGTTTTGGGGTTGAAGGCGACCACGCGGAATGCAGGGTTCCCGCAGGACTCGCTCTCTTTGGCGTGGGGATGACTTAAAACAACAAACAGCAGGCCCTGGTACACAGAGGAAAAACATGTCACTAAAAAAAACAGCAAGAGGGGAAAAAAACCCAAAGAATTTTCCAAAACCTAATTGGTACATTCCCTCCATAATCAAAGCCCCATTGACAGTGATGCATTATTTTTACTGAATAACACAGAAATGTTTTATTTCCCCTATCAAGTTAGATAAAACCCAAAGCAGCTGCTGACTTCTAAGGGCTGATCCAATACAGCAGAATGACAGGTCAGTGACCTCAAGGATTTCTGCACTTATCCTGAAAAAAACTAAACTTGCTGTAGGATAGGTGACATTTAAAGTTAAATTTCTAGGCCTCATTTTAATTCCTAGGAGTGTAAAATTTAAGAATTCCATGCAAAGCAGCACAGCTGAAAACAGCAGCTCCCAGAGCAGCCAAAGGCTCCATGAAAGGCATCAGGGCAGATATTCTGAGGAAGTTTCTGAAGAGTCTGACTCAAACCACTGTTATCAGACAAGATATTCTTGTCCCAAAAGGTTAAATGCTCATTGAAAACAGTCAAATCCTTGATAAACTAAAAAAAAAAAAAATATCCATGGGGAATCACAGAACAGGTGGAAGCAAGCGGGAAAGAATCATCAGTACAACACTTGGTTTAAGGAGTTCATAAACGCAGGGGTATGTGTAAATAACAACCATTTCAAGCAGGTTATCAGACACGGGCAGGGTATTGTCACCATGCCAGCAGATGCCCGCTCTGAAATGGAAGAGACTTCCCCAGCCTCAGCACTGGGCAGCAGCACTTTGCTTCCCACATGCAGGGTGCTGCTGCAACCCATCAGTCACATTTTATTAGTTCTCTGAGGACTCTCGGTGCCCCCTGGGTGCTTCTTTCTGCCAGGTAACCCATTTGCCTTTGAAATATCTTCAGTGTATCTAAATAGAGCTGATATTTCAGTGCACTCTTAGACCCTAATCCCGTCAGTCCCACCACAGCGCATGCACCGTGTGCTGCATTTCACCTACATACCAAGTCGGAATATGCTCGGTGGCAGATGGAAGCTGGGTAGGAATAACCAACATGCATCTTCTTCAGGAGCTGGCCTGTCTTCAGATTCCTGCAAGTGGTGAAAACACAAACGCTGGCTGCATTTCATCCTCTGTCTGTTATTAATCATAGTAACAGCATTGTGCGAGACAGACACAGCTTTGGTTCCACATCAACCAAACCAAGAGGCCACAGGAAGAGACGTAACGAGTATGATGCAAAAGCACACAGATTTCTAGCAGGACAGCTCATTCCCCATCTATCCACCTGCACAGAAGGTCCACTGCCAGACCACAGGCCCTTCAACACCCACCACTGCACCGAGAAAGCAGCAGCCAGCCAACCCCCTGCCCACAGCCTGCAGTGAGCTGTTACAGCCACTGCCTCCACCCACAGCAGCGAAACACAAAGGGAGCACTGACCAAACGACAATGCTGTTCACTGCCGTGGCGCCAACCAAGGCTTCTCTCATTCCTTCCACTTCAGCAAAAGCTAGAACAGTTTCTTCAGGGGGCATCAAGGTCTGTCCATCCTTGCTCCTGAACAGCAGATGAGCAAGTGAGAACAGTCAGAACAATAAGCCTGTGTTCTGTGCTAAGAGGCACTCGACATTGGCTGTGTCTGACATGTCTCAGTACTTTTACCTACCATACCGAGACCTGTCCCCAATCCAGTGGACTTACCCTCCTGTCTCTGAAAGTGATACTATTTCCACTTGCTGCTCTTGCACAGTCCTGCTGCTGCTGACCAGCCTCCTGTCCTTCAGCCCAAGAACAGCTTTTATAGTTCCAGTTTTCATTAGTGATTGGCTGAATGAGTCATTCTCAGAAGAATAAAGCAAGAGCCTAAATGAAGAGGAAAGGAAGCCTAATGGCAAAAGGAAACGCCACTCAAGTGTGCCACAGAATATAAAAATAAGCACATTCAAACAGTCTGACAGCCCAAGGGGTGAAGAATCACAGTGACGCTTTACAGCTCATTTTTAGAAATCCCTTCCATATTTTACAGCTGTTAAAGCAACAGAGAATTGTCATACAAGGAAGAGATCATTTCAACCCCTGCACAAGAAGGGAGTTTAGCTGCAATTATTCAGGGTGCAAAGTGCTAGTAAGAAACAAATACAAAACCTTATTTCTCCAATCTCCAAATCTCCCAGTGCTATACAGACAAGGTTACACGTGTCTGGCAGAGGAATGATTTGGATTACAGGAATCTAGGAGAGCAAAACAAAAATTCAGTGTTACCCACAATGTCCCTTTGACTTTATTCCCATTTTCTAGAGTGTTTCACATCAAATGATATAGAGCAGAACTATCTCCAGGTCCCTCTGAACCACTCTTAGTTTAACAGCTGAACTCTTGCAGACTCTTTACCTAATTAAACAATACACATTAAACAAACGTGTTGGAGCACAAGAGGTTTAGGGTAAACACAAGGAAAAACTTTTTCTCAGTAAGGGTGATAGAGCTCTGGAATGGGTTCCCCAGGATGGCTGTGGAGTCTCCTTCTCTGGAGACACTCAAGACCCGCCTGGATCTGTTCCTGGGTGACTTGGTCTAGGTGATCCTGCCCTGGCAGGGGGGTTGGACTAGATGATCTTCTAGGCCCCTTCCAACCCCTAACATTCTGTGATCTTGTGATTCTGTATATGGGACATAAAAAGTGACTCCAGGGAGCAAAAAGGAAAAGAGCATAATCCAGGGGTTGCAGCCACTTTTCAGTACATGAAGTACCATCAGACAACATGCGGCCACACGAGCTATTGATGGCCTCCTCCACTAGCAGCACAAATCCTCCTCCTCTGTTGCCTGATGGAATGAAAAAATTTATGCCACCTGAAGCACCTGACACCCAAGACTGCACACTTGTGCTAGCTTCTAGAAACAAGGGTTGCGTTCGTACCTCTCCAAGCTGCCAAGTATGGACCTTTCCCCATCTGTCGGAAGCCAGAGGCTTCCACAGGGAGACAGAACTCTCCTCAGCAGTCACCACACACAGCTCTCTGCAACCAGCTGCTTCCCACCACATGGTGCTCACGTCCACAGAGCAGGAACCTGAAGAATCCTGTCCAAAACAAAACACTGCTGATTTCCTTCTGACAGATATGGTTCTCTAACCCAGAGGTATAGCTTCAGAAAAAAATGACCGATGTTCAGTGTGATGAGAATTTGTGGCTAAAACTTAACATTTACCATGTTTAATTTTAAGTGTAGTGCCAATAAGGAACCAAGGAAAACAAACTTGGTGCTTTTCATCCCTCAGAGCACCAAGTATCCTGGCTTGCTTCACAAAAATTCATTGTTATCTGAAAGGACAGAGACCAGGCAGAGCCCAGAGCTGGGACAGGACTGTGGGTACTGTGGCAGTCACCTGAAGCCTGATTGCCACCCGCCTGAAGTCAGGCACTTGCTTCCCTTGTTGCACAAAGAGAATTTGCAGTAGCACAGATCAAGTTTAAAACTGCCCAAAGCAAGGGCCTTCTTGCCTCCCTCTGGAGAAAGCTTTCTGCTTCAGCCACAGTACTTTTGGCTGGCTGCACTAAGCCCCCAGGATTAGTGAGCAAAACTTTGCATTTGGAAAAGCTAGAGGTGACCCAGCCCCTCAGAAACTCAATGGGCTTTCCCAAAGATGTTGCCTCCTCACTCCTGATCCTTCTCCTCCCACTGTGGGACAGAGGACAGCAAAGGGACACCACTGCAGGAGGAAAAGCCCATGGCCCAGCTGCATGAACAGTCCTGGGCAAGATTTGCCGTGGTTATGGCATATGCAGTTGAGGTTCCATTCCAGAAAGGTGTGAACATCAACACCTGTATCTGCCAGTGCTGAGGTTCCACCCCCAGTCTCCTCCTTACTGGGTTAGTTAGTGCCTGCAGTGGTGACAGGAGACTCCAGGAGCCACAGGTCAGGCAACAGGGGTACAAGGGCCAAGCTAATTTTACCTGAGACTGAAGAAAAATGCAGCAGTTCTGTTTGTTATTGACATTTGTTACTCAGATACAAACACTGAACTCATGTATCAGTCCACAGGAGTTACACAACAATCAAACCTTGCAGGATGCTTTACCACAAGCAAAGACAAAGCTGATCAAATCAGGCAGCAATGTGTTTTCTTCAACTAGCCAGTCTGAGTTTTTTACAGAATTTTTGTTAAATTTGGCATTCAAGGGCTGCTGCTGACCCAGTGAACAGTTAGTTATCTGATGTTATCCCACCTTGAGCTTTGATACAAGCTGCAGGCTCTCTTCAAGCAGGCCATCAAGCAGTCCTGGAGCCAACTGTCCTGCTGCATCTTTTTTCTGCACAAACAAGTAAAGAACAAGGGTAAACTTTAAATTACATTCAGCATCTGCACAAATGAGGCAGAGTGTGAATTCACTCTGCATGCCATTCCTGGAGAGCGATTTTTGTACTTGCACGTCTTAGAAAAACAAGAGATCCCAGGCTGTTTCCTGGTTTCACCTGAAATTTGTCTTTTAGCAGCACTTTGCACCTGTCAGCCTCCAGACACCAGCCATTCTGTCGGCACCCATCCTGCAGGAGAGTAATTTAATCTCCTCTACCAAATCCTTTCTAAAAATTTCTCTCAAGGCAGAGAAAAACTATGAGGGTACCAGAAACTTCTTGTTCATATGTACAAAGACAGCTCCTGCAACAAGCACCAGAATTCACATCTCCAGGTTCATCAAGCAGGGTTTTAAAGAATTTGCTCTTGAGGTCAAAAGACCTTGAGCAAAAGATGAAAGCCAAACAGTTACTGAGTGAGCTAAAGGACAACAGGCAGGGCTAGCCTGCAGAGGCCTCTTCCCTGAAGTCAGGAAAAAACCTCTGACTGAAAAATGGGATTTGTCCACAAAAGCACTGGCTTGTTACCTGCTCAGAAGGGGCTCTGCAGGATCTCTGCTGTTCACTCTCTGATTGCTGATGCTTCTCCAAGGACACAGACTCATCAGATTTATTATCAGGACCTCTTTCAGCTTCTAAAAGAAATGCTGCACCTTGTTCCTCCTCTTTTCTAGCAGATACTAAACCAGAGCTGTCCAAGTGAAGAATGTCAGAGTCTTTGCACTCCCCATCACCCATGGCCTGGGCAGATGCTGCTTTGAAGGAAGGTGACCTCGCTTGCAAGGGAGGTGCAGAAGGTGAACTGGGGAAGAGCTCGCTGCGCACAGCAGGTGAAACAGCTGGGGTTGCACCCACAACCGGGAAAACAGATGAGGACATCTCAGACTCAGGCTGAGTGGGAGCACCAGCTAAGACAGTCCCCATGGGGGTAAACAGCAATTCATGGGTGGAAAGGTCCCTCTTGGAAGCTGGGCCTTCTATGTGAGGTAACTTGGGTGATCCATTGTTGAAAATTGAAGGCAAATTACTTTTGAGAGTTTTTTCTTCTGGATTAATTTGTGCATCTTGGGTGTCCTCTGAAGCCACATCATCTCCAAACACACTAGGAACAAAAACCTCCAAGTCATTCATGGGGGAAGATTCTAATTTCTCAAATTTTAGTTGTCCAAATTCCTCATCTGGTAAGTCAAATTCTCTGACACCCAGTGTGGGGGCCAGCCACTGGAGACAGCGGAAGGAGAAGAGAGATTTGCATGTCTCAGAGTCCACAGCAGGGAGGTCAAGGGAAGCAGGACCGTCTGGACTCACCAGATAGCTGTGTCCCCTGCTGCTCTCATCTAGACAGAGAAAAACAAGAATACAAGAGAGAACATCCCATCATAAAATAACCAGCAGCTAATATTTTCAGCTGCTCTTATCCAGAACATCACTCTAATCTATTTAAAAAAAAACAAACCAAACAAACCATTTCCATGTTTACACATGGCAGTGGTGGCAGTGGCACTGTTCTGGGGAGACATCACACTGCAATCATTCTGCAATAATACTCCCGCCAAAAATATAATTCCCAAAGCTGCCAGAACCAACTGAGTACTGGGGCAGTTGGTTTGGTTTTCTCCCAACACTTCCTGTTTTCACAACATCCACAGACCCTCAAGCTGTGACACTGATCTTTGTAGTGCCAAAACCCCCAGATATCACCAGTGTGCAGACTGGGCTGGAGAAATGGATTGGCATCCATTTGCTGGAAAATCAGGTCCCATGAGCACAGGACACCGATAGCCACAGTACCTTTGGGGACTTGGCCGGCTCCTCGCTCTGCCCAGCAACGTGGCGAGCGGCGCAGAGGGGCGTGAGTCACCAGGAGCTGCTCAGCACTGCGAGCTCCCCAACCACACCGGTTCCTCGCCTGCTCTTCTGGCTGGTTATCAGCCTGAGGAGCGGCTGCTATGTTGGCTTCCAGATCTTTGCTGTGGCTGGCAGAAGTTTCATTCCCCAGACCCAGAGAGGGGCTGTTCTGAAGCTTCTCTAGCAGAGTCTTGCGGCATTTGCCAAGTGCGTGGCTTCCTCCGGGAGGATCGGTAGCTGTTGGCGGCACAGTGCCTGTCCCTTCTTCCCCTGACCCAGAAGCTGCAGCACCAGACAAACATCTGTCATCCAAGGAAGATTTCTCAAGATTAGCCTTGCAGTTCTCCTTCTCGCTCTGACACTCATTTATCAGCAGGCTGCTGCCTTCCCCTGGTGCCAAGAAGGGCAAGCCCTGTACAAGCTCCTGTGACACCTGATGCCCAGGGCGTTTGCAGGCAGACTTTCTTCTTCCCTTTTGCTTCCCCTGCGATCGTCTCTGACCTCGCGTTCTGCTGGTGATGCTGGTTTGAGATATTGATCCAAGTGAAGTGCTGCTACCACTGGATGCAGGAAGAGATTTCTGAGAACTACCTGAAGTTGCTGGATCATTTTCTGCACCAAGAAAAGGGAACAGCGCAACCCCCAACTCTAAATCATTTTCAGCTCTTTCTTGGGAGGAATTTGCATCCTTCTGCCTGCACTTGGTTCGCTGGCCTTTCTTGCTTCTGCCCAGCTGGCTGAGAATCACAGCATCAAGGTCCACCTTCCTCTGGCAGCTAGACATGCGTCGAGTTGTCCTGACATAGTATTCAACAGGAAAGAGAAGCCCTTCGACCACTGTGCAGGAGGTCAGGGCGCTTTCAGGAGCTACCACCTTCTCTGGATGAGAAAGTTGTGACTGAACTCCAAGCTGTTGAGTCTCCAATGGTCCTTCAACATTGCCCAGAGCAAGATCTGTATGAAAGGACTTTAAGCTATTGGTGTCCCTGTGATGTTTTTCAAGGCTCTTGCTCTCATCAATTACAGTGCTGCTTCCATCAGCAGGCAACACTTCATTTTCTGACACGAAATCCAAGAGCCTCTGCAGTTCTCCCTGATCCTCACGCAGACTCTCTCCAGCTGTTTGTTTTATTATGCTTAAGGATTCTTCCCCTCCATCACCACTGGTCTCAAGGAAAACAGCGTTGCCGTTCTCTGCAGACAACCACACAGGCTCATGGTTGTCACAAGGGGCAACCATGCTCGGGGACTCAGGCTGCCAGACATGACTGCTGTCCCCCTGCACACAGGGGAACAGCTCAGGCACTCCCTGAGGGACGCTGTCCTCACGCGTGTCTCGCACAGCTGCATCAGAAGTGAAACTGTTGTCTTCTCTCTGCACGAGTGCTCTGGGGGAGTTTTCCTCAATGTTCAAGGGCCTGCTTCGAATGAAGACTGGTGACTGAAGTCCCTCCATAGTGACAATTTGATTTGTCACCGTCTCATCAGTGCTGACTGGATGCACTTCATGTGCTGCTGCCTTTTGTTCTGGCACCAGAGCCTTTGTCCTTCTCCTCAGCTTCATCAAGCCTCTGGAGGTTTGGGCTTTTTTCTCCTCAGAGACAGGGCTCAGGACTCCACAGCATAGGTTTTCCTGGCTAGCCTGGGAGCTGTCCTGCAGGATAACCTCATTACTGGGCAATTTGAGAAGAGGTTTAGATGGGACAGATGTTTTCTTCTCTCTGTCAAGACCAGAGCAGGTTTCAGTCTGTAACTGAGAGCTTTCATGCTCATCAGCACTAGGAGAGATGTTATCTTTAGAACCTGTGGGGAAAATGTCATATGTGTGAAGAACTCCCAGCAAAGCCCTGTCCAAGAAAAACATCACAATAGTGAAATTTGATTACTTTGTTAGGAACAAAAAAGTGGGATGGTGCAGGGGGCTCAGAGAGGGGAGGAGAGGAGAACAGATGTTATTGCAGAGGACACTTTAGAAGCACTGGAAAAGCCGGGGTCGGAGGTGTGGTGTGTGGGAAGTGGAAATGTTAGCGGAATTGGCAGCAGCCACTCAGGGGGGCAGCAGAGCTCGGCTGTGGGCAGAGCTGGGGTCCTTCCCGGCACGGCAGGCCAGGCCACGAGGCACAGAAAGGTGGTAGCGGCCGATCTGGGCTGCCCCCCGCCATACCCCGCCGCTGGGGAGCACCCGGAGACTGGTGGGACCTCTGAGGAAACCGCCTCCTACCTGTGGGGCACCGCTCCTGCCGGTCTCCTTCTGCCGCCGTGCCCAGGCCATGGCTCCTGGCTCGCTCCGCTCGCCGCGCCCGCTGCGGACACAACACCGATGCAGGGCTGGGACCGGCCCCCCAGCATCTCTCACGCACCCGGACGGGCCGAGCCCCCCTGTCCCGGCCCCAGCCCCGCGTCGCTCACCCGCAGCCGGCGGACGGTCTCGCTGTACTCCCGCCTCAGCAGCGCCAGCTTCTCTCGCAACTGCAAGACACAACGCACCAGAGTGGGATGGCACTGCCGCGACCACCGCACATGGCCCCGCTCGCTCCCACCCGGCCACGCACCTTCTCCTTCTCGGTGCCGCTGAGCGCCCCCGCAGCTGCCGCCGCCGGTCCCGCCATGGCTGCCTCCCGCGGGAAGCGCGCAGCGCGCGGGCCGTCCGTCCCCATAGCAACTAGGCCGCTCACGTCGGAAGCGTCGTCTGTCGGACGGAAGTGACGGACGGGAAGCAGGGAGTGGCGGTGCGGAAGTGGCGCCGCCGCCATGGAGCTGAGCGAGATGCTCTACAATAAGTCCGAGTACATCGAGACGGTGCGGGGGGGTGGGATTGGGTTGGGGGTGGTTGAGAGCGGTTGAGGGGCTTGGATTCGGCTCGCTGGGGCGGTGGGGTCCGGGTATGGTGGGGTCCGTGAGGCGGCCGCAATGACCCGCCGCTCTCCCCGCAGGCGTCTGGCAATAAGGTGAGCCGGCAGTCCGTGCTCTGTGGCAGTCAGAACATCGTCCTCAACGGCAAGGTAGGTGGTGCGCGTCGGGGGTGGCGGTGCCGCCTCTCTCCGCCCCGCTCGGCTGGGTGGGTGGGAGCCGGGTCGAGCCACGGGGTCCCCGTCACTGCCACAGCAGCAGCACCCTAGCTGCTCGCTGCTGACAACCCCTGCGGCCTCGAGGTACCGCAGCTCTGCTCTCTGAGAACACAAACGGAGTGTTTGGCGTGAGAGCAGGTTGTGCTTCTCACACCAGAACGACGTGTTTCTAGTTGTGCTGAAACTTCAGTTTGTTTTATTGGCTCAGTGACTGGAGCACATCTGGTAGCTCCAGGCACCTGTGTATTTGCTTCGTTCTGTCTCTTAACTAAAAGAATCTCCTGTAATGTATTGGTGGCATGGCCTGACCTCTGTCCAAGTATGAACAGGTAGCAGAAATAGAAATCAGAGCTCTTTTATCTTTCTTTTTTTTTTTTTTCTCTCTCTCTCCAGACAATAGTTATGAATGACTGCATCATCCGTGGTGACCTGGCAAACGTGCGGGTTGGGCGACACTGCGTGGTGAAAAGTCGCAGCGTCATCAGGCCACCCTTCAAGAAGTTCAGTAAAGGGTAAGAGGCCCCTTTCCTTTGAGAGGCTGAGGTTAAAATCTAGGTACCTAAATTTATACATCATCGAGGCTAGGGGCTGTACTCAGGAGCCTGGGTTGCTTTTGCAGTTTCTTCTAAATGTGTCTTTTCCTTAAGCTCTCATCTTTGCCTTCAGGGTTTGTGTTCCCTTCAGACACTTAGTATGGAAGGGTTGGCATTAAAATAGCAATGTGTTTCACCTGTTCTTTGTTCATTCACAGTCTTCTGTCACTCACTGGGGCCATCCTTACATCCCTTAGACAGCTGAGGAGGAGTTTCTGTTCTGTCCACCTCTGGCAGTCCAGCTGGAGAGGGGAGATTCCACAGCGTGATTTTGGGTGTAAGTGTTGTGAATCAGTCTGCCCACTGTACACCTGAACAAACACCTTTCCTGTTGCAGGGTGGCTTTTTTCCCTCTCCACATTGGTGACCATGTCTTCATAGAAGAGGACTGTGTTGTCAACGCTGCCCAGATTGGCTCCTATGTCCACATAGGCAAGAACTGCGTCATTGTGAGTGCCATGTCTTGGCCTTTTCTTTGAACTCCTGAGCACTGCTGAGGCTTTGTAATGGCAGTAGAGTGTAGCTGCAACAGCTGGCTGGATGGACCACGTGTGTTGTTCTCTGTGCTGTTCCTTCCTCCTCCTCTTCCTTCTCCATGGAAGGCAGTGCTTTGTTTGGCTTGTCTGAGTGCAGCGTGTTCAGCCGAGCATTCTGTGGAGCATCCCTCCCAATGACAATGTTGTCAACATGAGTGACGGGGAGCCCAGGGCAGCCAGCCTTCCCACGGAGTGCCTGGGAATTGTGTTTCTGTGCAGGTAACACAAAGACCTCAAGGTTGCTGAGGTAGGAAAGGCCTAAGGTTTTAGGTTCCAATTTGCACGTGGCTGTATGTTAATCAGAAGCTGCCCATGAATGCTACTCCAGAGCAAACGGATTGTTTTCCTCAAAAAAAGTGTGAAGATCAGATAGGGTAAAGATTTCATCCTGGGGTCCCTTGCACAGTAAGTGTTCTGGGCAGTTAAACTTGTTGAATTTTAGGTAACTGATCAGCAGCAAGAAGCAAAAACACCTAGTGTTTTAAGTACAAACTTCTCCTAATCTCTGTTTTAGGGCCGTAGGTGCGTTTTGAAAGACTGCTGCAAAATCTTAGACAACACAGTGTTACCTCCTGAAACTGTGGTGCCACCGTTCACAGTCTTCTCGGGCTGCCCAGGTATGTCCCCTCTGACATGACTCGCACAGGAGTGCAGATAATGTGGATATTCTTATTGTAAAGTGAGATCACAGTGACAGAAATGCCCGTGAGCATCTGGTACCTAGAAATAAAGATCCAGGGCACCCAGTGAACAGAAAAGTAATGATGTGAAATTGTGAAGTTTGCCACTGTAGTGTCTGTTGGGTAGGCGGTACCTGGTCACTCAGAGAAGGGCTAGCGGGCTGCCAGCCATGTCCTTCCTTGACATGTGGTACATCAGCCTCCTGCCCATCCACCTGGCTGGGCTGCAGGTGCCTGTACACGCAGCACACTCCATGCGTTATCTTCCAATCATGCTCCGCAGGGAGCAGCAGGGGCTGTTACAGGACCCGGCTGCAGCAGCCTGTCTGCCGCCCACCCCGGGGTGCACTGGCAGCCATCCTGCTGTGTGGCTCAGTTTGAGACATGAGCCAGGTGCTGTTCTGTCACTCTTGACTCAGAATTCAGTCAAACTTGCTTCTTATGTCTGCCTTCTCCTGCAGGAATACCAATGCTCATACTCTTGTTCTTCTTCCAGGTCTCTTCTCTGGAGAACTACCAGAATGTACTCAGGAGCTCATGATTGATGTCACAAAGAGCTATTACCAGAAGTTCTTGCCGCTCACTCAGGTCTAGTAGCCTCTTTGCCACGTTTCCAAGCAGTAACAGCTCACAGGAGTGTTCTGGGGGCAGGGAGGGGGGGATCTTGTTCAGGGGCACCAGGGCCTGGCCCTCTGCTGTTCCCAAGCACTTCTGTGGCAGTTCCTCAACACTAACAGTCTGGCCAAGCCATCCCTCGTGAAAGCTGCTGTGTTATGTTGTTCAAACTTTGTACGCTCATTTGAATGTAATTCATTCCATGTTGTCTGAATTGTGCCATTAAATGTTCTGGAGCTGGGGAAGATGATAAATTCCCTGAGAGCAGGATCTCCTCGCTGCAGCTGGGAAGCATGGAAGAGGTGACGGCACCTACTCTGCAGCCTAAGCCTGTCTTTCCTGCCAGCCCTGTTCCTACCCCAGAGCACTGGACACAGTCTTTGCCCTACAGCAGCAGAGCTGTGGCTGACTGGGTTGTGAACCCTCATTCCTCAGGCTTCTTGGGAAAAGTTCTGTAGGCCTGCCGGCTGACGGGGTAGCCTCTTCCTTTTCTCCCTGCAGATGGAGATTCTGTCCTTTAGGGACAGGAGTTCACTCAGCATCCTAGGATTGGCTCTAGGACTTCTGGCTGACATTGGAATCTGTCTGACAGCACATTTCTTAGCCCTTAGCTCTTGAAGCAAACACCATGTGTTCTGTGCTCCCAGCCGGCACACGGGCAGCACCCTCCTGGGCACTGTTCTGCTTCCTGAGCATCGCAGACCTTAAAGAGACAAAGGGCTTCAGAAGGAGGATTGCCAGGTCATGCAGAAAGTGCAGTGCAGCAAAAAGTGGGGAATAAAAAGCAGGAACTGGAGGTAGGGACAGCTGCAGCATTCTCTCACCCATGTATTACCCAGTACGTACATTTGCAGAAAGCTCTTTGGTGCTTTTCTATGTTATTAAACTTAAAAAGGATACTCAAACTTCTCAGAGCAAACATTTCATTTTTTTTGGATGTGTAGTAGAGCAGGAATTATTCTTGCTGGGAGCAGCTCTTCGGAAGTTGGGAGACAGGACACTTGGGTGTACCTGACTGTGCCAGCCAGAGGAATCTGCCTGCTCTGGCTGTTCCATTCAAGCTTAGCATCATCCTCCTCTAGTTTTTTAAACTGTAGCTTCTGCACGTTGTAGTGTAGCCACAGGGGGCCAGGATGTGTGTTAGTTCTGGGATAGGTGTGTGCTGTGGCTCAGTGGCCCCTGAGCTGTTCCATAGAGTGCAAAGAGTTGATACACCTGAAATAGCAAACAGCTGTACTAAAGCCTGTAGCAACCACTGTTAATCAGATGTAAAATCACAGACTTGTGTGTTTGTATTTTTACTGTACATAATTAAAGCCTCTTCAGTTGTTAAAGTGATTCGAGGTTGTGACTGTTCCAATCAAACTTGAGACTAGAGTGAGGTTTCTGCTGTGCCAGAGCCCATGAATCTTTTGTTCTGTGACTATTATGGGCTGTTATGGACTGTTACAGCATCAGTGCATTAAAAAAAGTGAAGTACAGTGTGAAACAGCTGCTTCTTTCTGTCTCAGAGCTGTTGACTGGCCCACAGCTGATCCCAGCACCGCTGTTTTGTTGTGGCTCTGACACAGTCCTTGCTTCCATTGTTCATACTGAAGCAAGAATCCCAAAGCCACCACGATGACTGTAGAATCATCTCCTCAGCCACAGCTCCTTGGTACAGCTCTGGCAGTGTTCCTGCAAGCCCTGGGAAGTGGCACAAGTTTTGAGTCCAGCCATCCCCAGTGGTTTGAAAAGCAGGAGCTGGGACAGGATGAGGAGGTTCTGTGTGGAAGCTGCAGCAGCTGGGCTGGCACTGGTGAGCTGTCCAGTGCTGTCAGTCAGCCAGGTCCTGTCTGTCTGGTTTCAACAGAGGTGAAGTGTTGCCCTGGAAGTCTGGGTTCAGTGTGGCCATTGTCCCCCCTAGTCCCATCCTGGCTAGGAATGCCTGTTTAGAGACAGCTCTGTTCTTCCTGGAGAGGGATGGAGATCAGTGCAGGAGGAAGCTGAAGGGGGACTATGTGACAGGCCCAGGCTTGCCATTTGAAAAAAAACATAAAGTGTTCCTGGTGTCTGTACCACACATAGCTCCATAATTGACTTCAGCTTCCAAAATAGTTTAGTTCCTGCTGCCCAGAATCTGACTCACCCTTGTCAGAAGCCATTTGCAGTACAGCAGGGCTGTAGGAGGCCTCCCCCCTCACAAGACCTGACTGGTTTGGGGATTTGTGCAAGGTTTATAGATAGAATAGAATCACAGAATGATTTGGGTGGGAAGGACCTTTAAAGGCCATTGAGTCCAACTCCCCTGCAGGGAACAGGGACATCTGCAGCTAGAGCAGGTTGCTCAGAGCCCCGGCAACCTCATCTGGAATGGTACCAGGGATGGGGCAGCGACCACCCCTCAGGACATCCTGGGCCAGGGTCTCATCACCATTTTCTGACAGTTAGGTGTCAAGTGGTTTATGCTGTGGCTCACATTGCCACCAGCTGTCTCTGTGGCCTGCAGTTGGTCAGGAGGGGACTGTGTGTGCTGTGTGTGTCACTTCAAAGTTTCAACACCTCATAGTAGATTTCACTGGGATTGCTCGATGAAGGGCCATGGCTGGGCAGCGCAGAGCTAAGCTGCAGGGTGGGGAGAGGTAGCTGCTGAAGGGAAAGGTTTTGAGAGCAGGAACAGGATGGCAGCTGGAGAAGTGTGAGCAATGCCTGCCCATGATCACTCGAGCAGCACAGCCAGACTGCACGGAGGTCCATGTGTCTTGGCCTGCTCTTCCTTCTAGCAGCTGGATCAACCCTCCGGCCTGAATTAAACCCTCTTTTATTGTCTCTGTTAAGGTGACCTCTGCCAGGGTCTAAAATCAAGCCGCCACTGAAGATCTCACACACCCAGCACTGTTAACATTCCTTAGCTTTGGCCACCTTGTCTTCCTGTCCTCTGAAGCATCCCTCCGACCCGGGCTCGCCGCTACGCCTCTGCAGCTCTGGGAAGATGGAGTGTCAGTGGGTTGCCATGTTGCTGCTCCGGCCAGGGAAGGATGAGGTGCTGATGGAACGTTCAGCTTGGTGCAGCGCAATAAACTGCAACTGCCAGGGGAGGGCTTTGCTGTGTAGCCAAAGCCATGGGTGCATGGAGAAATGTGTCCCTCGGGGAGGGAGATCCTGGAAAGTACCTTCCTTCAGGAGTCTTGTACAAACAGTGATCGCTTACCAACACCAAGTCACTGTATCGCTTCATTGACCCCATGCACTTTACTCCTGCATGCTGGGCCTGAGGCTGGTGGGCTCTCTGCTCTTACCTCAGGTGTTCAGAGCCCTGGGGGACTCACAACAGCCTCTTCACCCCGTGTGCTCTCTCAGTTGCTCAATGTGGGGATCGGTGCAAAGCCACTGCCAGCAAGGAGTTGAGCATGGGGTGTCCCCAGGTGAACCTTTGGGACAACAGCTTAGCTGCTGGCTGTTGGGATCTGCTGGGCCCCAGCTCAGTCCCTCGCATCTGTTGTTAGCTGGGGCTGAACGAGTTGCCTTTCACTGCTGGGGACGGGAGGCCGTGTGAGGCCAGGTCACCATGCCCGCCCCAGCGTCAGCAGGGTGGGACCTTGTGCACCTAGAGGCTTAGGGGCTGAGCTGCTGGGTTGGTTTTTGTTATTTTTCAGTCACAATTTGTTGTGCAGTAAGATGAGGTGAAGGGCTGAGACATCCACCAGTCACTGCTCTTAGCGAGTGGTGCTGCTATGGGAGCAGCTCAGTGGGCCCAGGGCAGAAGTGGGTCCTTGGGACACGGACAGCGTGTCCATGGGGGGAGGAGGGTGAAACCATCCCTGAAGGTGTCAGGCTGAAGGTAGACATCATCGGGGTGGTGGGGGAGAGGCTGGAGCTGGTAGGAGCTGGTAGGAGTCTTCCGAATGAAAATCTGCAGAAGGGACGGGCTCGTGGGGTTTGGACAGGATGACCTGGGACGGTCCCTCCCAGAACAGAGCGTTCTGCAGTTCCCAGGCAGACGCGGGGACCTGCCGGGAACGAGCCGCTCCGAGACGGGGAAAGCGCCGCCACAGCCACGGGACACGAACTGCCGAGGGGCGGCTTTGCCCAGAACGTCCCCACATCGGGTACAACCCAAGCACGGATCGCTTGCCGCCGCCGTCCCGGGGGAGTGGGGCCTGCGGGCGCTTCTTCCGGAGCTGCACCGAGAAACGGCCGCAACCGGAGGGGCCGCATCGACCCGGCAGGTGCATGGAGTGCCCCCGCTAGGCTCCCCGCGCCTGTCCCTGTCCCTGTCCCTATCCGTGCCCGTGCCCGTGCCCGTGCCCGCAGCGGAGCACCGCGGGTCGCACTGGCGCCGCCAATTGCCGCCGAGAACACGTGCCGCCCGCTTCCGGCCCCGCCCCGGAAGGCGTGTCCTGGCCCCTCCACTCCCATGGTGCCCCGCGGCGGGCGGCGTGGATTTTAAATCCTCTCGGCCAATAAGAAGCGGCCGCGGGCACGTAACGTTCGTGGGGCTGCGTTTGAATCGGGTAGCTCTTTCTGCTGGTCGTTCCCACTGCTGCGCGCTCCCGACCCTCTCTTCGGCTTTTTCGCTGTTGTACCCACTCCCTTGCACGGACCGGGACCGGCTCAGTATGAATGCGGCGGGCGGAAAGGCGGCGGTGCCGCGACCGGTGGCCATGGTGGAGCCTGCCCGGACGGGCAGTGCGGCGGCGGCCGGCGGGAAGGAGGTACCGAAGGTGCTGGTAGATTCGCACGCCCGGCGCAGCTTCGTGCGCGGGCGGTTCCTGGGGAAGGGCGGCTTCGCCCGGTGCTATGAGCTGGCGGACTCGGAGAGCCGGGAGGTGTTCGCGGGTAAGGTGGTGCCCAAGTCGCTGCTGGTGAAACCACACCAGAAGGAGAAGATGTCCATGGAGGTCGCCATCCACCGTAGCCTCTCCCATCGCCACGTCGTCGGCTTCCACTGCTGCTTCGATGACGCCGATTTCGTCTACGTCGTGCTGGAGCTCTGCCGCCGCAGGGTGAGGGGCCGGGGGGAGCGGGGGGAGGCGATGGTACCCGTGGGGGTGGGGGGTGTCAGTGTTCCCCGGTGCTGACCGCCTCCCGGTACGGATTTCCCGCAGTCGCTGCTGGAGCTTCACAAGCGGCGAAAGGCGTTGAGCGAGCCCGAGGTGCGGTACTATCTGCGGCAGATCATTCTGGGCTGCCAGTACCTGCACAGCAACCGTGTTATCCACCGCGACCTCAAGCTGGGCAACCTCTTCCTCAGCGACGATATGGAGGTCAAGATCGGTAGGTGTCTGTGCCGTGATACGCCACTAGCCCACAATGGCTGCCCGATAGCAGGGATCCCAGCTTCAGGGACCAGCCATCCAGGGCATCTACAGTCATACCCCATCTCTCCCAGGTGACTTTGGTTTGGCCACCAAAGTGGAGTATGATGGCGAACGCAAGAAGACCCTGTGTGGGACCCCCAACTACATTGCCCCGGAGGTGCTGGGCAAGAAGGGGCATAGCTTCGAGGTGGACATCTGGTCTATCGGCTGCATCATGTGAGTCATGGAGTCTCTGTGTGGTCATTCTGGGCTGGACATGGGGCCAGGCAGACCCTGAGGTACTGGTCTTGCTGTTCTCTCTGATTTTCTCTGTGTGTGTGTCTTCCCTGGCTGAGCACCAGACATCACACACCTCCTCTGTGCTCCACACATGCCACTGTGTGTCTCTCTGCAGGCTGACCCACTACATGGCAGCACAGCTCTCTTTCTAAAAAAGTCCCCACCTCCTAACTGGAACTTTCTCCAGAGAGAGCTATGTCCCATCTTCCCTTTTTGGGGGTAGGAACCAGGTTCTGTATGAGTGTCTGTCAGCATGGCTGTGTGTCTGCTGCCAAGCGTGTTGCCTCTGTCAGGGAAGTCCCAAGGTGTGCTGAGGAATTGGTCACTTCTGCACACAAGTAAGTGTCTCTTGGAGAGTGGCTTACACAGCACTGATGCCCATTTCTCTGTCACCTGGCAGGTATACTTTGCTGGTGGGGAAACCGCCTTTTGAAACTTCTTGTCTCAAGGAAACATACGTCCGCATCAAGAAGAACGAGTACACCATTCCCAAGGTACTGTGCATCCTGTGGGCAGAGCCGTCCACCTCCAGCAGCTCTTGGTCAGCCTTGGGCTGCAGCATCCCATTTCTGGCACTTAATGGGCTCTTGCTTTGTGTGCAATGGCTCCTGTTGTGGAGGGCTGGGAAGAGAATGTGTCAGTCACTGGTGGAACCTGTAGAACCACCTTCCTCCTGAGGACCCAGCAACTCCCCCCATAATCCAGCAAAAATCCAAACTGGGCAGTTGGCACAGGTAGTTGAATGGACACACTGAAGTCCCTGAGGTCTGGGCCAGTTCCCCATCTTACCCTACTGCTGTGGATTCAGTCTTGCTGAAGTCAGTTGACTTCAGGAGGCCAGTGATGTGCTGTGTTGAGAGCTGCCTCCATCCCTGCCGTGTTTGGTCTCCCCAGACACGTGTCCCACTTGCCTGGCACAGCACAGGAGCTCTGATCTAGGCAGCACACCCTGGGTGGTGCAGCACCCAGGACACCTCCCACTGGTGTGTCTTGTCCTTGAACCTTACTTGCTACCTCTGCTTGTCTCTTCTTAGCACATCAACCCCATAGCTGCTAACATCATTCAGAAGATGCTGAGGTCCGACCCTGCTACGCGCCCAACTATTGATGAGTTGCTGAATGACGAGTTCTTCACATCAGGATACATCCCCAGCCGCTTGCCCACCAGCTGTCTCACCGTTGCACCCAGATTTTCCCTTGCTCCCAGTGGACTGGAACTGAATGGGCGAAAGCCACTGACCGCATTCAATAAAGGTGAGAGCAAGTGTCCAGGTGTGGGGCTGGGTGAGAGTCTGCTGGCTTCCAGCAGTGCCTGGAACTGTCAGTGGGGCATGTGGCACATGCTCTCCCAGTGCCTTGTGGACCAGGAGGAGTGCTCTGTGAGCAAGGGGGTGGGGGTGGGGGGATGTCTCCTCACCCAGAACCAAAGCAGGGAGAAAGTGCCAGTGCTAGCTTTAGCTGTATGGTATCTAATGTGTCTCCTATAGCTTGGGTTGGATGTACATCTAGTGTCTTTAGAAACCTGCTCTCTGGTCATGCTTCCACACTTTTCTCTCTCTTGGCCAGGTTCAGACAGCCCTGCGCTGGAGAACGTGTCTGAAAAGGAGGATGTAGCTGGGCTGCGGGAGCTGGGAGATGCCGCTGACTGTCACTTAGCTGACATGTTAAAGCAGCTGACTGCTGTCAACTTGGCCAAGCCCTCTGAGCGGGTGGTTGTGAGACAAGGTGAGTCTGGGCATGATACCACAGATGCTGACCTTCCTGGATGACTTGCTTCTCTGTCACTGAAGTGAGAGACCAGTTGACCTCCATTTCAAATTGGAAGGCTGAGAAATGCTGTAGTAGCTGCTTAAGTTTCTTTTGGCCGCACTGCGGTGCACAGGGTGCTGTGAAGTTTCTTCTAACAATTCCTTTCCTCTTTGCAGAAGAAGCTGAAGACCCAGCCTGCATTCCCATCTTCTGGGTTAGCAAATGGGTGGACTACTCGGATAAATACGGTCTAGGTAAATACCATGGGGGGGCAATACTTCAGCCTGTTCCCAATTTCTGAAGAGGCTGGGGGAAGCTTGGATCACAGGTCTGGTTCATTAATCACATTATTCTGGTATGTGTATCCAAGACCACCCACAGGAATGTTGCCAAATATCCAGTGAACCCAGAGCAGGGATCACCAAACTTCAGCCCTGGCCTCTTTGAGGTGGAAAATGGCTCCCTGCTGCTGCATGAGATGGCTGCCCTCACTCTGCAGTAAGCAGCACATCTACCCCCTCTGGCAGTTCATATTGTTTCTGCACTTGGTGATGCAACAAGGGAGGGTGACAGATCTAGAGGAGGAAAAGTGCCACCCAGACCACCACTAAGATGAGACCTGTCAGGAAACCCCTCAGTGACACAACCTTCTGCTTTTGTATTTCACACAACTGGTGGTCTCATGTATTTGAAGGTCTAACAGGCTCCCTTTTCAACTAGGCTATCAGCTGTGTGACAACAGTGTTGGGGTTCTCTTCAATGACTCCACTCGACTCATAATGTACAATGATGGGGACAGCTTGCAGTACATTGAACAGAATGGCACAGAGTCCTACTTCACTGTGAGATCCTATCCCTCTGCCCTGAACAAAAAGGTCAGTCCTGGCACAGGAGTCCTAGCGGGGAGGGGGGTGGGGAGGGAGGTGGCAGTTCCTGGTGAGACTACTGACAGCCTTGCAGGGCTCTGAAAGGGTGGGTTCCAGGGAGAAATATCTCTAACTTGGGTGGACTCTTGTTTTGGGGGCTTCCTCTTGGCTGGTGAAACACGGCCTCAAGGACAGACACTTCCAGCTCTTTATCTGAATTGCTCGTAGGGTTATTTGAGCGGCCTCACAGAAAGGAGCTCTTGCAACACTCGTATGTGCTGAGGTGCTCAGCAAAGCAAGTCTTGAGCATCACAGACTGTGGTTGTACAAGTTTGTGCAGTGATGCCTCAAGCTTTGAGAGATGTCAGGAGGCTTTGGGGGTGTGTTAGCAGCCTCTGCCTGAGAGCAGGGCCCCTCTCGGCACCTGCTCACAGCTCTTCTTCTCTGTAGATAACACTAATGAAATACTTCCGTAACTACATGAGCGAGCACCTGCTGAAGGCGGGTGCCAACATCACGCCGCGGGAAGGAGACGAGCTGGCCCGTTTGCCCTACCTCTGCACATGGTTCCGGACCCGCAGTGCCATCATCCTGCACCTTAGCAATGGCACTGTGCAGATCAACTTTTTCCAGGTGAGGCTGAAGCTCTGGCTGTTGAAAGAGCCCAGGGTGAGGTGCCAGGTGGTAGGAGGGCATAACCTGAGTTGGATCTGCCCAGTGAGCTGAGTACTGGCATGCTCCTAGCTCCCCTTGCTGGTACCAGCCACCCAGATGCCACTCGCTTGCCAAGGGTCCTGCCCTTAGCAGGAAGGAGGTGGCTGCACAGCCTTGGGTAACGGATCCATCTGGCCACCTTTGCCACACTCTTTGTCAGCTCCTGGATGCAGCTGGGCTGCACTGACTGCTCCAAAGTTCTTCATCCTGAGCAAATGCAGTCCCTAAGGGGCAGAGTGCTCAGGGTGACAGATGGTGTGTTCCCTCCCTGCAGGACCACACCAAAGTCATCTTGTGCCCTCTCATGGCTGCTGTCACATATATTGATGAGAAAAGGGACTTCCGCACATACAAGCTGAGCCTCATCGAGGAATACGGGTGCTGCAAGGAGCTGGCCAGCCGGCTCCGCTATGCTCGCACCATGGTAGAGAAGCTCCTCAGTGCAAAGTCTGGCTCATCCCGTGTGAATCCTTCTGCTTAGACCTTGTTCTCCATGGACTCAATGTCTGCGTGTGCCAAACCATCCCAGCTGTGGATAGGTGGGAGGAGGGCGGGTCTCAAAGCATCCCTGCTCACACTGTAACCTCCTGTTGCACAGCTGGGCTCCCACTCCTGGTTTCCACAAGGAGTCCCTGGTGCTGTGGGAACAGTGTTGTTCACTCTGACTGATACCCAAAGGTTTATTGCTCCCCCTCCTCCTAGGAACTGGTTTTTTTAACTGCCTATATTGTCTTTTTATCCTTAACATCCCAAAGCCAAATGCCAGACTCAAAAAACAACCCTTGTTTGACGTTCCTGGGCCTTCTCTTGAGAGAACAAAGCAGATGGAGAGCAGAACTATAATGTAAGTTATTGGTACATGTCTGTGCTGATACTCTAGGCTGTTGTTTCCTCTTGTAGAAATTCAGGTAAGATGTTTAACAGACCCAGGGGGAGACTGAGCAATTAGCCTTTTAATACTGAAATTATTCTATAGGTAACCTGAACTTTTGTATATTGTATTACTTGATTAAAGATTGTTCACTGCACTCTCCAGGCTGCCATGGTTCCTTTTTCCTTGCTGGGAGGGAACAGCACCTTGCCTCTGTCTTCCCTTCCATGTCTGAGCTGTTCTCTCCAAGCTTGTGGTCTCTGTTCACTAGCCCTCACCCCAGCCCTGGACTTGCTCCAGCTCCCCATCTTCATGCAGAATAGCAAGGAAACAGCAGCAGATTGGTAGGGGAAAGGAGGAGGTTAAGCTGTTTTGGTTGCTGCCTGTAAGCAAAGAGGGGTCCTGTGAGCTCCTGCTGTCTGTCCTGAAGCAGAGGAGCCAGGGTGTAGCACAGGAGCTGTGCTGGAATCTGGAACCAACAGTCCCACCTTCCCCTTGACCCTTTGATGGACATTTATTTACTAGATGAAAGACACTCACAAAAATGTATGATTAGTAGAAGCCCTTGACTGTAGGGGCTTAAGCAGGAGCTCAGTAATACATGAGCTTTTCCTCTTACCACTGCTCCTTGTCAGCATCTTTTGGTGCTCTTAGGCCAGTTTACTTATAGGCAGACAAGTTTTTTTGTTTTTTTGCTTTTTTTTTCTTTCTTTCTTTGCTTTTTTTTTTTTAATTTATTTTTTTAAATGACATTTAGTGTAAAATGCTCTAGGCCATGCACTATTCTGAAAAACACCCAGGTACAATCCCCTTGTTACCTGTATGATAAAGTCCCCCAGCTCAGTACCTAGAGGAATCAGACTGTATGCAATCAGTGCTCCTCCAGTGAGGAAGCCTTACTGAGGGTGAGGGTCAGTGCTGTGCTTGGAGCCTGGCTTGAATGAAATCTAGGCCCAGGGTGATGCCATAAACCAGGACACCCCTGGGACACCTGCCCTGGGGCAGCAGGACAGGCTCCAGGTACAGGCTGTATGCAGAGGGCAGGGGTTTCTTTGCCTGTGGTACCTGCCATCCTGCTGCACCAGCTGCTTGAGGCTGGGGGTCTGGTGCAGGGGCTCTGGCCTGGCACTGTTATAGGCTGTTGATGGCCTAAAGGCACAAAAACTTTTTCCCAGTCCAGCCGAGATTAAAAACTTCATTCTGGGAATCATGCTGGAGGTCCCAGGTCCCTGGGGGGGCTGGGCTCTCTGGGCAGCCCTGATACAAAGGGCAGGTCCAAGTTCTGGGGGTCTGCTAAAACTTGCCCCCCACCCTGTGCCTCAGCCCTGAGCTAGACTGGAGTATGGTCCCCAGTGTCAACACTGTAATCAGTACTGGTCCCAGCTCAAAGAGCTGCTTTCCCAGAAATGCAGCACAGAAGGAAGCACAGGATCAATCTCTCAGATCCCTGGTGAACAGCCTGCTGGGACCTACACTCACCTCCGTCATGCTGATAGCTGACCACAGAAAAACCCTATATGCCTTTTCTTCTTTCTTCTCAAAGGGCTGTGTCCACTGCAGAGTTTGCTCTCTGACACAAATGCCTTCAGTCTGACTGAACATGTACAAAGGTGGGTGCCCAGAGGGTTCCTCTTGGGGTCAGGAGACCTCAGGTGAGAGTCTAGTGCCACCCTATGCTCATCTCTTCTGGACTGCGCTGCTTATGACCCACATGTTCAGTGGGAGAGCAGCTGCTCCTGGGGCCCCTCCTAGCCCCAGGGAGGGGGAGAAGGGCCACTGGGGCTCACCCCAGCTGCTGGAAGAGGGGTTCTGTGGGTATGGACAGGGCAGGGAGGAGCAGCTCTGGCAGCTTCATGCTGCAGGTGCCATCCCAGTATGTGTTCCAGCTCACTTGCTGTCTCCCCCCAGGCTGTGGCAGTAGTAGGGTTGGAAGAGCCTCTCCTGGGCACAGACCCTCATGGCCCCATGCGTGTGCAGCAGCAGCCGGGGGAAGCGGGATGTGAAATACTGGATGAAGCCCTCAGGGATGGAGCCCAGGGCTGCTTGGACATCAGCTGGCAGCTCATGGTAGTGATGTTTCTGCAGGAGAGAGAGTGAGGTGAGGAGGATGGCAGGTTGTGGGGATGCAGCAGGAGCTGGGGCAGCCATACCTTGTTCCTCATGGCCCGCAGGAGGTCACGCACTGAGCCCCCCTTGTAGGTGCGGAACTTCCTCAGGTCTGGGGAGAGCAGGAGAGATTCCTAGTTAGGCAGGATATGGCTGGGGCAAACAGCTGTCATAGCCTCTGTGGTGCCAGCATCATCCCAAGCCCCTGGCAGTGTGTGGCAAGCACCACTGCCTGTGGCAAACCCGGGCACTGCTCTTCTCTGCCCTCCCAAGCAAGGGCTGACACATGTATACCCACTCTCCTTTTCGGCTCCTGGGCACAAGCTGGTGTCTTCTGCCCAGTAAAGGACACCAGAGCTAGGAGCCGCAGTCCCTGCCCAATTCTGGGTGGAAGGCAGCAGCAGCAGCTCAGGCCTGGCAACCATGGGCTCACCTGCCTGCAGTGGGAGGGAGATGTGCATTTTCCAGTTGGTCCTCAACACAGCTCGTCCCCCTGCCTCCAGGGTTGAGACAATGGGCCCCTCAGCGGGCTCCTTCTCTATTCGATCGCTGACATCCTGTGCACCAAGAGAGCAGGGACTGGGGTGGTTATAGTGCTTGTGCCACCCTGTCCAGCATCGGGGAACTGAGTGGTGCCAAAGGAGGATGAAGAGGGTTGGGTCCTGGACACAAACTCAGGGACTGCCCCCCTCATCCCTTGGAAAAGTAGCTCAAAATGAGCACATTGACCTAAACACAGCCTTACCCAGAGCACACCTATTCTTGCTGTATGCTGGCACAGCATGGGCTCACCTGGAAAAACTGCAGCTGCTTCTCCTGACTCCAGAAAAAGGGGTGTGCAAGGACCATGGGGGCTGAGGGCCGGTGCTGGGGCTCTGGGTTGAGCATCGCCACAATCAGCTCTTGCACAACCAGTTTTTCTGGTGGGGAAACAACAGAGAATTCCCAGGGGTCAGCAGAGAACTGCTCCCCGCCTCCCCAGGAAGGGCCGGGAGCTACATGCTGGGCTTGGGGCTCCTCTGCAAGGGAAGGGTCTCACCGTGAGCTTCTTCCTGCAGGCAGCTCAGCTGGTAAGAGCCAGACAAGATATTGGCCTGTCGCCGCAGGCTGTCCCCAAACGGGTGCTGCCCTCCGGACACCACGTAGTAGAAGATGCAGCCAGCTGAGAAGATGTCCACAGCACATGTCTGCAAAACACCAAGGGGAAGATGGGACCCTTGTGGCAAAGGGCAGGGAAAGCTTTTACCTCCCCTTTGTCCATTCTTTTCTGTGAATACTGGGCCAGGGGCTACAGAGCTGCTGGAAAATGCACTGTGCCAGGACTGTTGCCCTCCCTGCTCCCTTAGCACCCCTTGCAGCCCCTCCTTATCAGGGAAGAGTTTTTCAGAGGCACAGACAGACATCAGGACTTCAGGGCCACATGGATACATCAGAGTTGCCAGGGATCACTACAGCAACAGGCTCCCTGCAGCAACAGGGTTCCCTGGGCTAAACAGATGAGCAGAAATGTGACCTTCACAGCAAGCCCCTGAGACCTCCCCACCCTGAATTTCCAAGGACTGTAGCCAGATGAGATGCCCTGTGCTGAACAGTGCTCGCCACCATCCCCCTGAGGGGGAGCTGCTGACTGGAGTGGTCCTGGGGAGGAGCACTGGTGCTCAGCACCCGGGCTGATTTGGCTTGAGGAGCTCTTGTCTTAACTGTGTACTGCAGCAGCACATCACACAGCTGCTGACAGCACAGGGATGTTACAGATGTGTTGCTGAGGGACATGGGTTAGTGGTGTACTGGCAATACTGGGAGAATGGTTGGACTCAATGACCTGAAAGGGCTCTTCCAACCAAACCCATTCTATGATACTATGATGAGCTCCGAAAGGACCCTGGGAGAGGGAGGTGTCTGCAGCTCACTGACAGGATTCTCCTTCGGGGGCTCCTGCAGCACCTCAGGCGCAATCCAGCCCTCAGTGCCAGGGATGCCGGAGCGGAGGCTGAAGCTCTGACGTCCCCCTTGAAGCTTCTTGCAGAGGCCAAAGTCAGAGATGACAGCTCGGATCTGCCCATGGCAATTTGGGACAGAAATGAGGATGTTACAGGGCTTCAGGTCACGATGGACTGGAAGAGAGAGCGTGGTGTGTCACCTGGCAGGGCTGGAGCAGAGCAGGGATCTGCTCCCACCCCCACAGTGCTGGCCACTCACCGATGCTGAGGGAGTGGAGGTGGGCCAGCCCCGACATGGTCTGGCGCAGCAGAGACACCGGGTCTAGGCTGCGACGGTTGAAGCTGGGGCTTTCCACATACTGGAAAAGGGTAGAAAGAGATGATCTGAGGCCTGATTTACTGTGACAAAGAAGGCAAGGCTTGCTGGGAGAGAGACTTCTCACTGGGCTGACAGAGGTGCATACATGGGGATGGAAACATCCAGCATTGATGGACACCCCCTCCAGCAGCAGCCCCGTGTCCTCAGGACCAGGCTCACCTCCTGCAGTGTGGCGGAGCAGAGCTCGATGGCGATGTAGTGGAACTGCTTGTCCTTCTCGGTACAGAAGTAGCGGACAACGTGGGGATGCTCATCTGACTCCCGGAGCAGCTGGACCTCACGGTCCACGAGACGGAAACACTCAGGCAGCAGGCGCTTCACGGCCACATTCCGACCGTCAAACTGTCCCCTGTGTAGACAGACAATGGTGGTGTCCATGCGTGGCCCTGCCCAGCCAGAGCAGAGCCCAGCATTGCAAATGCACTGCCTGGCCAGGCTCTGGCCAACACTGGGTATTCGCCCATGGGGTCCTCAGTGTGCGTCACCTTGAGGTGACTCCCAAAGACTCGTCACAGCCACAGACAGGCAGAAATTTTTGCAGTGAGCTGGAAACTGGGGGTTCAGGTTCCCTTTTGTGTAGGAAAAGACCATCCATTCTTGTGCTGGGGAGGGGGTTCAGCCAGGGCCAGGGGAACCTTCTGAGGGGCTGTGGCTGGGGGCTGCCCAGAGCAAGCAGGCAGAAGAGGAAGCAAGGGATAGGACACTGGTGAGAGGGGAAACCTGCTGAAGACCAGGTGCCCAGTTGACCAGGTGGGTTTGATCAGGACCATGAGAAGGGGAAGGTGGTCCCCCACTCGCAAAAGCCCCTGTACTACTGGCCACCACTCAGGGAAGAGGCTGCTTTGGCACTGTCCTTGTGGCTCCCAGGAGAACAGAATGAGGGCAGGTACCCCAGGGTGTCACTCACCTGAAGACAAATGTTCCTCCAGCTCCATGGCCCAGCACGTCCTTGGGGTTAAAAGAAACTTTTCCAACTACAATGATGTCTGGTTGTGCATCTGCAGAGGAAGAGGGAGGCAGCTGTCCTTCAGCCTGCCAGCCTGAGTCCTTACGAAGGACACACATATCTATAACTACTAGGTCCTGCTCCTCCAGTTGCTTTCATAGCCCATATTTATCCAGGAGATGATCTTAATCTCCTCCATTTGCAGCCCTCTCATCTTCAGGGCATCTCTGCTCCAGTTTTGGTTGACACATCAACAGACTCCATTGCCTCTTCCCACCTGCACATACCTTCAGCAGCTGCTGGGACAGCCAGATTTGGGCTGACCACCCCATTAGCCAGGTCCTCCAGGTGAGACGAGGGGCTAGAGCTCTGTGAGAGCTGCAACACACTTCCCCGGCTTGGCCCCGGCTGCCTGCGCTCTGCAGGGACACCCTCCTCGGAGACCCGGCTTGGAAGCAGCATCTCCTCCTGCTGCTGCTGCAGGAGCTGTATCTGCTTCTCCAGCTGCTGCTGCTGCACTGCGTGCTGTTTCTGCAGCTTCTGGAACACAGACACCAGTGACTCAGCTCCTGCACTGAGAAGAGTGTGGCATGGGCAGGGTTTGGCACAAGCCCCACATGCCCCATCTGTACCCTGCAAGCTGGCAGAGCCCTGTGCACCACCCCAGCTCAGCACCACCAGTGCTTATAAGACAGTGCAGGAGCTGCATAGCTCAGGGCAGCCATGGCACTGATGCTTGTGCCACAGGGATGAGAGAAAAGAGAGTTCCTGGCTCTTCACAGATTCCCAGCATGGTGGGGGCTCGAAGGGACCACTGGAGATCATCTGGTGCCACTCCCCTGCTCCAACAGGGTCATCCAAAGCAGGGGGCCCAGAATCACAGTATGCAGGTGGATTTGAAATCTCTCCAGAGGAGACTCTACAACCTCTCTGGGCAGCCTGGATCAGGCTCTGACACCCTCACACTGAAGAAGTTTCTTCTGCTCAGACAGAACCTCCTGAGTTCCAGTTTGTGCCCATTGCCCCTCGTCCTGTCCCTGGGCACCACTGACAAGGGTCTGGCCTCTTGCCCCTCAGGGGCCCTTTAGCTCTTGATCAGCATTTATCAGATCTCCTCTCAGGCTCCTTTTTTCTAGCTGAACAGCCACAGGGCTCTCAGACCTTCCTGGGCACAGAGATGCTCCAGGCCTCTCAGCAGCTTCACAGCCTCTGCTGGACTCTCTCCAATAGCTCCTTGTCTCTCTTGAAGTGGGAAGCCCAGAACTGGACCCAGTACTCCAGATGTGGCCTCACTAAGGCAAAGCAGAGGGGGAGGAGAATATTCCTCACCCTGTTGCCCACACTTAGTGCATCCCAGGACACCATTGGCCAACTTGTCCACAAGGGCACATTGCTGGCTCACAGTTAATATGGCTCCTGCAGCAGGCAGTGGGCTCTTCCAGCAGCCACCACTCACCATGATCAGGAGGAACAGGACTCCTGCGCCCAGCAGGGCCGTGCTGACACCAGTCAGCAGCAGGTCCCATGTGCCAGCCTCAGGGTAGACTTCCACTGGCTCCAGACTGGGGTCCGTCTGGGAGTGCCCCTCGCCACGGACAACTGGCTCCTCCAAGCTGCTTGGGGCCCGGAACTGCAAGACACACCCAGGGCTGGGTGACACCAGAAGGACCAACCTCTGGGCATTCAGGTTTGGGACCTCCTCTACACACTACCCCACACTGGGGACTCACTTCCCAGCCCTTTCAGCCACCCAGTGCTGCCCAGGATTCCCCCAGTGCAGAGGTGGGACCTAGCAGAGCTCCACCACTCACGTCCTCAAACATGGTCCTCGCAGGAGAAGCCCTGGGGATGATGGTTTCCGTGGTCTTCCTCAAGTTCTCCGGGAAGGCTCGCAGCATTGTAGTGTGGACCACGGGAGGCAGCTCATGGTGCCCTGAGGTGGGAGGACAACAGAGACAACCATCAGCTGGTGTCTGGTCACAGCATCAGTCCCTGACCTCCCCAGTGCCAATGTGGTCTTGACAGAGAGCTCTGGCTCTCCTGCAGAAGGGGTCTTGTTTCTGATGGGATCCACAAAAAACCCATTATGACTACACCTACCAGATCTGTCCCCAGAGAGAGGGACCTGGAGCAACAGCAGCCAGCACAGAAAAGGCAGAGGACAAGGTCCCCTGCTCAGCACACAGCTAGAGGGCTGATCCTGCTCCTCTGTATCTCCCCTACCACAACCCAAAGACACCACCCTGATCACCAAACCTGCTGGTGCAGCCATTGCACCCAAGACAGCAGCCATGGAGTAGCAGGGTCAAGAACCCAGTGCCCACGTGCTGGACTCGGTGCACAGTGGCACACCCACCAGCACCACTAATTATGAGACTCACTTCAAAGAGTCACCTCCTGGGAAGCAGACAAGGATGGACTGCAACCAGCCCCAAGCTGAAGTCACCACAGTTCCCCTCAGCAAGTCATAGGCTCAGTCCATTTGCCCCATTTGAGCAAAGCAGGTTGGGTGCTCCCCAGAACACACCAGCAGCTTGAGATGCCCCTCCTCGGGGCACCCTCCAAGAGTGAGGCTGCAGGGAAAGGCAGTGTACCTTGTGGTCCCCACCTATTAGAAAGCCAGTGTCCCTTGTGGTCCCCACCTATTAGAAGCCACTGGTTGCGGAGTGAGGTGATGCTGCCCTGTGGGTACTTGACATTGGTGCTGGGTGTGATCTCACACTCCCCCGACTCTCTCATGGTCACATCATCCGTGGTGGGGCCATCGATCCTGGCCAGCGTGATGCCCTGTGGCTAGGGTCCAAACAGCTTGTGGGGCACTGGCCCGGCACACGCACCCACCACAGCTCACCCCGAACAGGGCCAGTGGGGAGACTCACCACCAAAGCCACACTGCCGTGGACCAGCGAGGTCAGGGCGTAGAAACTGGTTGCATACTTCCCCACATAGAGGGCTGGCCTGCAAGGCAGGGACAAGCATTGGCCTTCCATCCATCCTGGACCAGGGCAGCCAAGCATGGGCAATGCAGATGCCACTGGCTGCCACAGGACAGGAACCACATACAGCAGCTGGGTCTTGGTGGCGGCGAAGTCCTTCACAGACTGGTAGCTCCACTTGAGAAGGTGGATGTCCTGCGAGTGGAAGGTCAAGTAGCGCAGAGTCTCCATGGCCAGGTTGAGGTGGGGGATGCGGCGGAGGCTGTCCTGATGCCACAAGTAGATGCCAACCACAGGCGAGCCATAGTTCTGTGCCCACAAGACATCCCCGCTTTCCTTGTCCAGTGTCACCACCAGCCCATCCCCACTCGAGGCAAAGTGTGACATTTCTAGGCAGAGCCAGACAGAAGGGCCATGCAGCAGGGCTGGCCATGGGGCTTTGTCCCCTCTGCCCCCCCACCCCCACACCAGCCATAGGCCACTGCCCGCTGTCCCACTCCCAGCAGCCACTTCTCCCAGCAGTTGGCACAGCTGAGACCCACTGGCCATGGCAGCACCACCCAGGTCCCCACACAGACAGGGTCCCACTGAGAGCAGGGTGCTGAGGGAGCTGTCTCTTGTGGCCACTCACTGTACTGGTAGGACTCGTCACAGAGCGGTGCTGAGTAGTCAGAGAAGGTGGCATTCCAGCGCAGTTCCCGTGACTTGGTGTCATACATGGTGATGACATACTCTAGGGACAAGAGCAGGGCATGAGATCACTGTCCAGCACCCTGTTCCTGGGCCTGGATGGACAGACAGACAGGGAGCATGACTGGCTTACGGGTACGGCCGATATAGAGCAGGGGACTTGAAGGGCACAGACCATCTGAGGCCTCTGTTGAGAGAGTGGTTTGCTTCTCTCCTGACTTAGGATCCACAATGAACCAGGTGTCCTGCTTCTTCCCTGAAAATGGGAACACATTGTGAGTCTCTGCAGTCCTACTGTCCATTCCCAAGAGCTGCCTGCTGGACTCACTCCTGTATCCCTTCCACAGACACATTCCCAGGGGTCCCCACACAGCCTCTCCTCCTGCCCCCATCCCGGCGTACCAGTGTAGAGCACACCGTCCGAGCTGCGGCATGGTGACGATTGGACCAGCTCCGGGATGGTGAATGGCAGCTTCTGCAACAGAGATGGCAGCGTGGACGTGGGTCCAGGGAAACACCTCTCTGAGCAGCAGCCTCCCTGCCTTCAGGAGTGGGGTGGGATGGAGAGGTCCTCCCCTCTCTACTGCCTTCATTGCTTGGCCCCAGAGCAGGATGGAGTGATGGGGAAGGGTCCCAGTTGGGTTTGCCCCACACCCACTTGGCTGACACCTCCCAGGTGCCAATGCCAAGCCAGAGCAACCCACAGCCCTGCTCACTCTGGCAGGTCCACCCACTCCTCCAGCCCAGTGACCTCCAGGGTGTGTGCAGGTGGGATGCCTGCAGCTCCCCAGTCCCACTGACCATCAAGCCTTCCTTGTTCTTTCCTCCCAGGATATAGAGACTGCCATCATTGGGGTCTGGAAGGAACGCTGGTCTGGAAAGGAGGAGAGAGGTGAGTGGACCATGAGTTGCCCCCTGCCCTGGGCATGCACCAAGAGCTCAAGAGGAGCTGCACTAAAGAAATCCCTTCAGTAGTTTGCTTCAGAGTCACCCACTGCAGGGAGTGACCTTTTCCTGGAAACCTCCCACAGCTGATTTGGTGGGAGATGACCTGCTCCAGGTCAGCACCACAAATCCCTGCAGCCACCCTGCACCCACCAGCTGGGATGGCTCTGTGCCCTGCCTGGCCTGGGGAGCTCCCTGCTCTCCTGCCTTCCCCCTGCGCTCTCAGGGGGATTTTCCTCAATTTTTCTCCTGCACTTTTGTGCATGGTGGTGTCAGGAGAAAGGCTGCAGTGCAGCAACAGCTGCTGTTCCTCCTCATCATGCACAAAGTGCTCACACAAGGGGAAAGTTTAAGGCAATGCTACGGCACAGGCTGGAGGGTCATTTTTCCAGCATTGACCATCCTGGCTGTGGATCTGTGGGTTCATCAGGGCAGCTGGCCACCTCTGAAAGGCTCCTGAGTAGTGCAAGAGGTACCCTGCCCACAGGGACCACACTCACTCTGCCAAATAAACCGGCACCTGCAGAATCGGATCTGAAAAAGAGAGCAAAAGGCAGACGTCAGCAGCCTCTCCCCATGTGTGGGGACGACGTGGCAGGCAGTGTTTACTCAGTGCAGCCCCGTGCTCTGAGCCCAGCTCAGCTGCTTATTTGCATTTCATACCCAGAATAGGCACTGTTGGCAGCAGGGCTCTTATTCCCCAAGATGTTCTGCACCATGCAGGGCTGTGCTGGGGGCGGGAGCTGCAGTATCCCCCAGTGCTGAGGAGCTGCCAGCCCAGAGTATGACCAACAACAGCCCAGGGAGCCAGGCTGCCAAAAATCACACCCTGAGATGCTACTCACCATGCTTCAGGCTCCACTTGATGTCACCAGTGCTCTTGCTCACTGCATGAAGGTTTCCATCCAGAGTGGAGATGAAGAGCAGTGTTTCTGGGACAGTAACAGCACTGCCTTTGAGGCACTGCGGGCAGAAATGCCGTGCTCAGGGAGCAGGACCAGACTTGGTGAAAAGCTCCCGTGGCCTGGGCCATCTCAGACAGTTCAGCAGTCCCCTGCACCCAGCATGCCAGAGCCCCAAGGTCCCTTCTCACCAGTGAGGCAAGACTGGGAGTGATAATAGTTTACTTCCTTGCACCAGCATATTAAACCTGCTTGTTACTCCAGCTCCACTGGCACAGGTGATGCATGGAATGGCACCTGCTAATGGATGCTTGGGGGTGCTGTGATCTAGACACCCATGGCACCAAGCCCTGGGTGCTCTCAGTGACTGGCACCTACAGTCCCACCAGCACAGTCTCAGGGCTGCTGCAGCCTCTCCCCAGAGCCAGCCTTCCCCCTGGGCTGAGCTGCAGTGCGGCTGTTCCCAGACACAACTCCTAGGTGCCTTTCTGGAGGTGACACAAACAGTCCAACTACCAGCTCCTTCCAGAAGCAAACAAGTTGGGTGACTTTTCATGCCAGAAATGCAATTAATGCTCACCCAGGCCTTCAAAGCTACAGATTTCAGCTACCCTGACGCTGAGGGAGAAATTGAGAGTTCATGCTGGGAAGAGGAGCTGCCACTTCCGTGTACAGCACCTGTCCAGCAAGTGCCAGCTCAGCTAGTGGCACACACATCGACCTCACCCCATCAGCAAACAAGGATCAGCAAACAGCATGGGGAACCAAATGGCTTCAGGCAGAGGCAGGGCTGGAGTGGCTGTCCCCGATGCCAGTGAGGGGAGCAGTGCCTTGGGCTCACTGATGGCTGTGATGCAGAAGCTGATTGGGAAGATGCTGCTCCTGTCACACCATCCCTTGGACATCTGTTGGGCCTGGGATGCCAGTGAACTAGCAGCCCACTTGATGCCTCTCCCTTGCTCCATACCACCTCCTGGAGCCTAAGGCAGGCAGAGCTTGGCCTGGGAATCCAGGCATATGAGGGACCAAGCACCAGCCAACAGCCTGTACTAAGAGGGTGCCCCATATATGAGCATGTGCATGTCTGTGGAGCAGAACCTAATGGTGGAACCATAAGACATGCCCTCCCTTGAATCACTCAACTTTCTCCAGCTCCAACACCATAGACAGCAGCCCCATGGGGTGCAGGGTGGCCTACAGCTGTACCTCTTGTGTGGGTTGGGAGCGCACACATCAGTTCCCTCCCAAGGCACCCCACATCAACCCCTCTGCTTTGAGCCCGGTTGTATTGTTTGCCCTTCTTATTTAATTTTTCAGGGAAGTTAGAGCCAGTTTTCCAGCTCTTGCTTTGTCCAGAGGCCATGGTGGGGCAGATAGTGGAGAGGGACTGCTCCCTGCTGCAGGGGGTGAGGAGAAGCCAGGCTGGCAGGCATGGAGCTCTCATGGTGTGGCCACTTGTGTGAGAGGAACAGAACCGAGACTGCTGAGCCCTCCCAGCTGGCCAAGGCACAGCGGGCTCTGCTTTTCCTTCCCCCTGGTGCTCTGCAGCTTGTTCCATCTCTGCAACTATTGTTATTTTTGTGACAGGGGACTCAAAGGCCAGGCTGCCCAGCCAGCCCTCACATGCTGGGCAGAACAGGGAGCTCTGGGTGTCTGGAGGCTGCCACTCTCCCCTCTACCCAAGCCCAGAAGTGTGTCTGCTGTTTCCATGGTATGTCCACAGGATATGTGCTTTCCCGAGGCTCCCATCACACCAGCCTGGAGTCCACAGTGATGCCACTGGACCCAGAACTTGTGTGCAGGCTCAGGGCATTCTTGGTCCCACAGAGATGGACTAGGATAGCTAAGCACAGACAGAAACACAGTACCAGCATCCGTTGCTCCCTTTGCCGGAGCAATGCTACTGACATCTGCTCAAGCCAGCCCAGCACACTGCTGTCCCTGATTGAAATGCCAGCGGCTGCAGAATCTGCCATCCGGCTCCCGGGGGCACCATCCAGCCGGGCAGCAGCTCCGTCGGAGGAAGGAGCCAAGGGTTCCCAGGAATTGGCATTTGCTGTCAGCCCCAGACAGGCTCAGAGCTGGAGATGCTTTTCTGAGCAGAGATGTCCACCCTGGGTGCTCTGTGTTGACCCCCGCCCAGGCGAGCCGCACAGGTCTGCATCACACATAGCCCAACACCTGCAACAGGCGGCCGCGGGGCCTCGCAACCAACTGCCCTGACCCTCCGCAGCCCTACAAACAACGCTCTCCCCGGTTCCGGACCCCGCGCACCCACCCGCTCCCAACATGGGTGCTCAAGCCCTGCGCTCACCCACTGTCACGCGCAGGACGCTCCTGCCCATATCTCCACGCACCGGCAACCCGCACAGATACCCGCTCGGAGCAGAGCGCGGTCCCTGCGCACGCACCGAGCCTTGTGCCTGCGCTGTCGCACCCCGGGGACTGGTGTTGGCCTCCCCGCGGGACACACGCCCTCGTGTGCTCACACTCGGGGCACGGTCACGAATGAGCACCCCTAAAGCGCCGGTCCCCGCATCACCCCCCCGCGGGCCAGGCCGCGGCCGTACCTGTGCCAGGCGCAGGACCAGCAAGGGCAGCAACCCCCAGAGCAGCCTCGGGCGCAGCGGCGCGGCTGGGGCGCCCATGTCCCGGACCAGCCGGGGCTGGGCCGCGCCGGGCCGTGAGTCAGCGGGGACTGGGCGGATCCAGGATGCGGGTTCCTGCCTACCCGCCCGGCGCCCGGCCCGGCGCTGGGGGCAGCGGGCGTATGCAGGTTGCACCCCTGGGCCCCAGCGACCCACCCCGGCCACTTCACATAAGCACAAGGACCCTTCACCTTGTGTTCAATATCCCGGATAGGCGACCGTGCGGGAACCGACACCTCTTCCACACACTTTAAATTATCTTCAGCATCGATTCAAGGAGTGGGGCACTGGTGCTTTCCCCCAGAAGACAAACTGATGTTGAAAGGGAGTGTTAGCACGGTCCAGTACCACCCCACATCCCCACCTAGTATATTGCCCCTCACACTTAGCACAGCTGGATATTAAACAGAACGAGAATTTGCCCATTTGTGCACATTAGATAGACCACGTATCAGAAATTTTGAACTTTATTGCAATGGCAAAACTATAGAACTAAGGGGTTTTTGGTTGTTTGGTTGGTTGGTTGGTTTTTGTTTTGTTTTTGACTGGGGAAAGTTTCTAAGGGCAGCAGCAAACACGAGCAGCAGCTGCTAAGTGTTAAAAAGCTGAGTCTTCTATAGTCCCATCACAACAGGCTGATCCTGAGCACCTGGCTGTTGGGGGTAAACAGAAATGGAACTTGCAACATCACAACACTCTGCTTACACCTGTAACCTGGAGCTGACAGCATGACAAGGCTAGCTACAGTCTAAACCAAAGTTAAAACGTAAGTTTGGACAGAGAGCTGGAGAAATGTCCTGTAATTCACAGCCCGTCTGTATGAAGTGGTGCCTGGCAGTGGTACCTCCAAATCCCACCCTGGGAGAAGGGCACTGATGGCATCAGATGTGGGTTCCCTGATGTTTCTGCCTGAATCCACCTCCCTGCAAAGAAACTTCCTACAAATGGTTTGCTGACAGTGGTTCATGTGGTGGGAAGGAGCTTAGGATGTACAGAACATTGAAACACTCAAATTGAGAAATACTTATCAAACTTTAATTCGTAAAACTATTTTTACAGAATAAAACAATAGGATAACCAGTCAAGGTTACACTTAAAAAAATCCAGCAGTGCAAATCTAAGACTAAGTATTTGTCATCTCCCTCTCCCCTGAAATAGGCAATAGATTATTTAAAAATACCATAATACATGGTACTTACATATCTCATTTAAAATTTATCTGCAGTGGACATACACCTAAGACTTCTTTTAAATATAAAACCAAAGAGTGAGTTGCTTAGAACATGGGTAAGACACAGTGAACTTCCATGAGCCACAGAAAGCAAATCCTTGGCCACATTTCATACAAGAGTTGCTGGAGCTCTCCTGCTCCCCATCCTGCCTCCCCCCAGTGACAAGGACATTAATTAACACAAGAAGAAGCCAAAGACATAATCTATCAGGAAGTGAAAGGCTGGAGAACAAAACATAGAAAAGAAACAGTTCCTCTAGAAAAATCAAGATCCCAAGGAAAGATAATTTAAAAAAAAGTGGCAAGTGTGGGAACAAACCTTACTTTGCTGGTTGGCACCAGAAGCCTGTGCCCAGGGGGGCCCTGCCATCGGGACAGCACAGGGCTGGCCACTGTGACACAGACCCTTGCTGGCATCACTGTGAGGGAACAGTATCTTGTGGACCCTCAGGGTGCAGAAGCAATAGCCACCAGCTGTCAGGTGTGAGAGCAGGTTGTGCGCCTGCTCCCAGTTCCAACACGCTGCGTGTTAATGTGCCTTATCCAGTTCTCTGAAGTCAGATCACTTTTTCTCCTCCATCATTGTAACATCCTTACCTTTCCATTAATTACACTGATGAGAAATGTGTAATTAATTATTTATTTTAAGATCAAACTTGATATGACGACCCTGGAGTAACAAAAGACTTTCACACCAGATCTGGTCTCCACTCAGACCCACCCAAGGTTTAGTGATCTTTGCATCCCTAAGGATGCATATTGATCTAGGAACCCTTTACACCTAGGATAAACCAACAGAGAAGGACGGAATGTTAAACTCAGGACAAGGAGAAGAAACCCACCACGGAGGAGGGTAAGGGATAGCTCACAGGGGAGCTGCCCTGCCACCCCCTGCACAGCAGTTGCATAGCTCATGTCTGCTGCAGGAGCCTCCCCGCAGGAAGATGCTGCCGGACGTGTTCCTGGAAACCCATGTTTGCTTTAATCCCTGACTAGTGAACCCAGGAAATTACTTAACACAACTGCGCAAGGAACCATTCCTTGAAACACTCATAGGCAGTCACACCCACATAGAGCAGGGAACCCACCTCCCTTCAAAGGACATTGTTAAATTGGATTTTAGCAAAACGAACTTTTGCGCAAGAACCACCAGATACGGCCACAGACTTCCTAAAGAAATGACACACTGGATCTCAGAGCAGTCTTTACCACACAACACAAAGCTGGTTATATTTGCACTTTACATGCAATGCTTGTGCCTTACTGAGGACTAATCACCAAACTCCTCCACAGCACCTTGTGTTATGCTGAGTCCACCCTGGAGACAGTCACAGATCTCAGAGTCAAATCCAAAGTCAAGAGAGAGACTGGCAAACAGCTCCTGAGCTAGGCAAGCTCTGACAGCACCCAGCTAGAGATGGTGTTCTCCTAGATGCTAACAGTCATTGGTTAATCAATAATTGCCTTGAATAAATCAGTATATAACAGAAGAGAAACCTCCAGAAGAGAAAGGATCTTCAAAGAACTCCCAAGAAACCAACTATATAAAGCCAACGGACACCAAATAAAGCATTTTATATATAAAGGTATCACTTTCCTGTATTTTAATTCAAATTTTGCACATAAAACAAAGTGGAACAAACTGTTTTCAAATTAAATCCATTTTGAAAAGAAGCACCTAAATAGTATCACATTTTCTTATTTTATAGTATTTTCTTCTCTATATTTAAAACTGCTTTGTAATCAACAGTTTTCATACTCAGTTTCTTTTGAGATGATGATTGTACTGGCACAGAACGCAGAATATGGTGCCCAGGGGAAAGGAGCAGAGAGGAATGTTAAACACAGCCCTAGAGCCAGGGTGCTCATCTCAGCCCAGATCCCTGCCCTTCCTTGGCACTGGCTGCAGCAGGTTCTCACCCAGTCACTGCAACGAGGCAGTGGCCATGGGAGCTCTGGGGAGGAGCTGGAATTAAGACAGGTGCCCTCTCACAGAGTGGACAGATTGTAGGGGAGGAAAACAGGACAGGAGCAGAAACACAGGTCCGAGCAAGAGGGAGCTGATCTTCACAGAACCAACAAGACAGAGAGTGCAACGTGACCCCAGGTGACAGAACTGAATATCACGTTCTCTCCAATTCACTGATGAGACTCCATCACTCGCTCGCTCCACATGTCGAAGGGGCTACTGGGGAGCTGGTGGCACTGCTGGGGAGAGCTCCTGGCTCAGCACGTGTGTCAGGACACGCTGCTGGTGGCTTGTACACAGAAAGGAAATGTCTCAAGCTACAAGAGTAACAAGCACATCACTAGTTTATAGGTAGGATAATTAAACACTGTTAGAATTGGTATTGCATGAATTGTTCTAACTGAAAATACAAAACAAGCTGCTTAAGTTGCTATCAAGAGTCTATAGGTAAATACGTTATCTTAACACAGACCATATTGTGAACACTTTTCCCAGTCTCTCAGATAAAAGGTAAATAAATACTCATTTGGGAATTTGCACCTGCTGAGTTTCAACTGGGCTGTTTCAAGTGGAAAATAGACACAGGCTATAGATCAGCTATACCCACAAGGCTGTTTCTCTTGGAGTTTCACAAAGTGCTGAGCTACTTGCATTGAGCAGTACCCAGCCTGCAGCGTTAAAAAAAGAACGGTGATCTGCTAGGTACAGGTTTAACACCGAGCAAGACTGATTCAGCCTGACGGCACAAAACTGGTTATGGGTGTGCACCTCTTCGGGACTGAAAGGCCCGTTCAGAAAACCTGAGATAAATGGCACGTGAATGCTGAGATGACACGGGGAACATCACAGGCCCGAGGCGAGGAGTGTTATTTCAGACGGGACGAGATGCGAGAGCTTTCCTGTAAACTTGAGCAAAAGAAAAGCTGAAAGGTGATTTACATTTCCAAAGATCAGTTGCTGGAGAGAGATTCTAAATTTGGAAAGATTCACTGAATGACATCACTATTGATTTTCCAATCCAGGTGGCAGAAGACCACTGCAGTTATTCAGGATCTGAAGCATCATCCAAGGGTCTCTTTCTTCCCCGCTGCCCCCACCCCAGCCAGGGCGGGAAGGGCTCTTTGGTTCACTCCCTGTGGGGATCTGTGTTGCCTCTTCACCCACCCGCAGTGTGTTCCCAGAGAGCTCTGTCCAGCCAGATGGGGAAGCATCATCACCAGAACTGCATAAAGATCCTGGACTGCAGCAAGTATGACCATTACAATGCTCCTGGGATGCAGCCCCCCAGTGCAGGAGGCAGAGCAGGAGTGGAGGTCGGGCAGACAGGAGGGGGAACTAGCAAAGGGGCACGAAATGGGACGGTGAACAGCACTGGAGCCAAAACACCACAGTGGTGTTCACCAGCTCCCAACATGCTGTACAGAGGAACAACCTAGGGCTTCCAGTATGGGGAAAAAAAAAGGCCAGAAAAGGAAAAAAAATCCCAAACATAACAAAAAAACTGGGCATCTTTGGGTTAAAACAAACCAAACAAACAAAAAAATAAGAATTCGTTTTGCTACCAGAGAATCAAACCTGAAATCAAAGGGCCAGCAGAATATGGCTTACTGAACATCCACTTTGCATACTGTTTAAAGTTTATTTTTAAAAAAAACTGTTTCTGAAATTCTCAGTCACAACCAAGTGACTAAATTAAGTCTAACGCTTGTAACTGAAAGATTATGAAAATATTTGGTTTTGTTCAAACCATGTAAAAAATCCTCAATACATCATAATATTCTTTTTGAAAACTAAATTGGAAGATCAACTCTCAGCAGATTTAAGTGTATTACACACAATATTTTGTGAATTAAGATTTATTGATTTCCATTGTATTTGCTTTAAATATGGTTGAAGCTGACTGCAGAAAAGGGATGGTGAAATTTTTAAGTTAGAAGTAAACTAATGGTGAAAGAACATCACCTCTGGCTTCCATCAATGCCTCGTTTATCGGATTTTATTAATAAGTTCCAGGACTATCACATCCAGGGATGTTGGAGGCCTCTCCCAGCAGTGTCCTTAGCTTTGTGTCATTTTCCCGTGCCAGAGGTGAGCGTGCTTTCAAAAATACTGCCACTTCCCCAGCACCGTGTCTTTGATTGCATCAACATATTGAGTGGGTACCCAATAGACCCAGTAGTAAGACGCTTCTGTTGGGCCCAGCTGAAATGCCTGTAAAGTTAGAAACGACAACATTTACAAAGGGGACACAGAAGAGCTCCCACCAGTGGGCAGACACAGCTTGTCCACCGCTTGCCGGATGTGTCTGGGACACCTCTGGCCTCCTCCAAGCACCTGCTGCCTGCTACAGTTATCTGGCAAGCAAGGGACAAAGCTTTCCTCAGAGAATCGAGGACTGCAAAGAGTGCAGTAAAATGATGAGCTCCTTCCTTTTATGGTATCAGAACAGCAAGGAAAAATCGCAGGCAGTTTTGAAAACATGAGGAAATTATCCTGGGAGACAGAATCTGAAGTGTAACTGTCATTCTCTACAGAAATGATCAGAGCATGCAGAGCTGAGAAGCCAAACAGGAACCGAGTAAGACAATGACCATGTTTTCATAGTCATAGAATTTTATATTTAGACATAATGTCCCATTCCCAATGTACTTCAGCAAACACAGGAGGGGTGGCCTGGGGTGCACCAATACCCTCTGTCGCTGCTTCAAGGGAAGGGTTTGTTGCAGCATGTTCTGAAGAGGTCATTTTCTTATGAGGGTGATCAAAAATCAAGCATTTGGACAAACACTAGACCAGCACCCTCCTGCAGACAATCATTTTAAGGTATAACATTGCCCACTAAGAAGGAACTTACTTCAACATTATAAGGTAGCTGCTGTACTTTGGAAAGAAAGACCTCAAAAAAACCCAGAGATTAAAAGAAATGGCCAAGAACTCAGCAGAATCAGCCCAGCTCTGTTCTTAAACATAATACTTTCTTAGAGCCAATATTAGTTTTTCATAAAAGATACAGGAATAAATATTACAGTATCAATTAACATTTTTTAACCTCCAACAAGGCCTGTTGTCTATATAGATAGAACAGGAATTAGAAGCCAAACTATGCAAAGGAAAATATCACTAATATTAAGAAATCATGAGCTATGTTGTGAGTATTGATGTTGTTTTAACAGCATCACAATGTGGATGCTAAAATGGCTACTGCCTGGAATTTTCCTTCTCGTGGGATCGAGAAGATTCTCACCAGCTGTGTGACCT
>JAOEGS010020058.1:10186-25595 GCA_025447755.1 Corythornis vintsioides
ACCAACAAGGCAGGCTAGGGAGAGGCTCTGCCTTCTTGCTGGACACAAGCTGAGCAGTGCTTCAGGCTTAACCACCTCTAAATCTCTGCAGCTAGCAATGGGAGCACCCTCCCAGCCACATGATCCTCTTGGCTGCTCCCGCAAGAGATGCCGAGATTTTCTAGCTGATTCCCCGGCTCCCACCAGCTTGCCTGAGATGGGGGGAGCCCACCCCTGCTGATTAAAAGGAAAAAAATAAGCTGATCCTGTAGCGAGCTTTGTCACTTTGTGCTCAGCTTTCTCGCTGCATGCAAACTTTTAAAAACTAGAGTGTATTCTATCTTTAATCCCCAGAATAGAGTACTTCCATTCACCAACAAGAAAAATGTGCTGTGTAAAACTTAGAAGTATCCTAGGAAGAGCAAAAGATGTGGCTGCAATTATTACTCATGAATGAGTTTCAAATGTTTCTGTATCAAGAAAAAATGAAGGTATCAAACAATTCTAGAGAACTTAAAAGGCTGCCTTAGACAAGTATTTGTGGGAGACAATTCTTTCCTTCACATTAGCTGAAATATGAAGAGAAAGCCATTTACACTGAATTGACATATATCAGCACAGGTAGTAAAAGTATACCAAATGGTTTATTATCAGCTGAGATAATATAAAATAAAATCAGCAAAAATCTTTCTGAGAATCTCAGGTTCTCAGAATATTGTTTATTTCAGAACAAAAGAAGCATCTACAGCAATAATAATGTAGAAATTTCATTCTTTGGTAACTTTAAGAAGTCTAGAAATGTAAAGATGTCTATTTGCATTTAATGTATTATGTAAGGAAAATGCTTCAACAATCATGTTGAAATTGGCTGAAAGAAAGAGGAGATGGTAGGCAGGAGGACAATAGAAGAAGCAGACAATGGCAGGAGGACAATAAACAAAAGAATTTTGTTTAAAACCATTTCAGATGTCATTTCAACTATGACATCTCTCCTGGGCTGTGATGTCAAATGCTGTCATAGAACAAGGTACGTTAATCATGGTCATTTATTGCTTATTGAGCTCTGAAATTTTGCATAATTCTGTAGATAATAGAGTTCATAATCACTCAGAAGTACATAGGGAACAATCTGTAAAACCACTTATACTGAATGAACAGCATTTCAGGATACACAGAGACAATCAAATAAAATTATCCCAGTGACATTAGAATGATGATTTTTCATTTTCACATACCACAGAATCAAATATCTACATCAGTATTAAAAAAAAAAAAACAAACAAAAAACTCCAAACCAACATACCAACAGAACAGACACAAAACCAAAAAGCAATAAAAGAGAAGAAAAAAAATCCACAAAAATATGGAAGCAAAAGAAAAGCAAAGCAAAGAAACTCCATTAAATTGTTGCAACTCATAGCAACTTTAATACTACTGGAGGCATTGCCTACAAATACATATTTCCTGGTATATGTATAATTTATGCTGCTATAGCTGTATTAATTTAACATCAGTATGGACATTCTCTTACAAAATAATAGTCATTTAACAGTCTAACAATTTGAGCATGCAGAATGCCCACGAGATCTAAGACTCATAGAACTACACTAGAATACTTAGTTCAGTGTATCTATGCCAGCAAATATCTATATGTATGCAGGCCAGAATTGTAAGTAATTATTTTTACTTACATTCCCTAGATGTTTTCTACTGGATGTTTATGTTGCTCATGGATAGTTTTTCTTGTTCATAGGACCATTATAAAATCAATCCCTTGAAGATCTGCGTTCAGAGACTAAGGTCAGCACCCCAGTAGGAGGAAAGAGGTTGAGAACTATGTCTAGTGAACTAGTGAAGCACTCAAGCAGGGTGATCCTAAGCCCCATTGCAGCACTAGGAGGAAGAGGTGAGTGACAGCAGTGGGAGACTGATGCTTCAGGGAGAGAGAACAACATCTAGCCACCCAACATGCTGACCTGGGAGGGCTACCTACTTGACAGGCACTTGGATTTGTTATGGAGTGACTGCTGAGGTTTGTCCAACTCTTCAACAATTCACCCCTTGCTACTTTTCCTCACAGACATTAATGACATCAGGGAGATCTGGAGCATATACCAAGTGTGAAGACATGACTCTGGGGGTGAGGGAAAAGGGCACAGAGGTTTGAGTCCCAGATGCTTTTCTTCTCAATCCTGTTGACAAGGGTTTAAGAAGTGGGTGGATCCTGTGGGTGAACATATATTTGTGTCTGCTGGTGTCAACAACAGAGATTTGATTTCTATGACCATTGGACCCTTTCTCAGGATCAAGAACTGCTGGGAGAAGATTGGATATACTTGACCAAGTGTAGCTGGCTAACATGCTGAAGAAATCTTTAAACTGAAAATCAGGGGAATGGATGATCACCTTCGATCAAGTAAAGTGGTGGAAGAAAATGGCAAACAAAAGGTGCAGGATGGTCATCACAGAAATATGGTCAGAAATTAGCTATAACCCAGCCAAAACAAGCACAGGGGATTAGTCAGCAGACCATCATGGGTGATGTTGTGGTTGCAGTCTGCTACAGACCACCTTATCAGAAAGAAGATGGGACTTTCTTCAGAAACTTAGAAGAAACTTCATATTTTCAGGTCCTAGTCTTACTGTGTGATTTTAACTATCCAAATATCTTCTGGAGGGGCAATATAACAAGGAAAAGGTATTCCAGGACAATTTTCTGAAACAGGTTATCAAGATGCTGTCAAGGGTAGATGCTCTTCTGATCTGATTCTTACAAAAAAGGAAGACTGGAAGGAGATGTGAAGGTTGGGTACAGTCTTGCATGGATGAGAAAGGCGCTCTTGACTAAACTCAGACATAAAAACAAAGTGTAAAAGAGGTGGAAGTAGGTACACAACCTGAGAGGAGTATAGAGTCACCATCTGAGCATGAAGTGCAAGAAAAGCATATAACTGTACATAGTCTAATGAGGAGAGGAATCTCTACATCATCTGGGCACCACAAATAGTTAATTTTTAATTTAATCTGAATATTTGTATTGATAAGCAAAATATACTTTGTTGGGGCCTAAAATTTATAATTATATCTTCAAATTAATTTTGTTTCTATGAATGGGATATATACCAAACTGTAGTGCCAGAGCATAAATATAGTCTTGAAATTTAGTGATTCTGTCACTCCTTACTCCCCACAGGTCTCATAAAACGTCCCACTTGTTAACTGTTACCCTCTACTAGTGCAAAGATTTGACAATGGTTGCAGCTAATAAAAAGGGCCAGTGACCTTTTAGGAACCTGCAATGGAAAAGTCAAAATTCAATTGGGGGATTTTTTTTTTTTTTCTTCAGCATCTCATAAAGAATGAATGTACTAAATGTCAAGATTTTAGTTCAATAGAAATTTAAAATTCATTGTCAGTCATTCAAAGAATAACCTGTGAATAGCATCAGGCTAGACTATACTACAGTAAAGGAAACAACTGGTGCCCCGTGTCCTCACCTTATCTCTTGCAAATACCACTGAACAATTTCTTGAAGTGTTTAAGATTAACATCTTGCAGATTGCAGTGTTGGGCTTCAGTCTGACATTATTGTCAAGGATTTTTTTTGTTAGAAAGAGAAGAAAAGTCATGGCTGATCTCAGATTTTTCTTCCTATAGCTTATTGAAAGATAAAACTTTTATTCTTCTAAAATTTCCTGAGTCCCAGGAAATTCATCACTCTGGAAAGAAGCAAAATAATGTTGGCAAGAAAAATCCCTATCACACGTGCTGATCATGTATTTCTGGTAGAGGAGAGCTTGAAGTTGGCCAGAATCTTAATCTTGGAGCTCTATCAATTTGCTGTGCTTTTTTAATTGCTCCTTCACACATTCATGTTTCCAAATACCATGAGGCAATTTCATGAGGCACTGTCTTGGTTTAATCCCAGATGGTAGCTAAGCAGCACTCAGACACTTGTTCCCTCCCCTGGAGTGGGATGGAAGAGAGAATCAGATGAGTAAAAATGAGACAATTTAATAGGTAAGGCAAATGCCATGCACAGAAGAAAAGCGAAACAAGTTCATTCATCACTTCCCATCAGCAGGCAGGTGTTCAGCCATCTCCAGGAAATCAGGCCTCCAACGCGCATAATGGTTACTTGGGAAAACGAAATGCCATCACTCCTAATGTCCCACCCTAAGCACTGCTCAGCAATAACAAAACCATTTCTGTATTATCAACACTGTTTTCCACAAAAGTCCAAAACATAGCCCCATACTAGCTACTCTGAAGAAATTCTATTCCAGACAAAACCAGGACAGGCATTAATTATTATGCGTTAATATTTGTCATTTTTACTTATAGAATCATAGAACCATAGATTGGTTAGGGCTCCAAAGGGGCCTCCAAAGGTCATCTAGTCCAGCCTCTCTGCAGTGAGCAGGGATACTCTCAACTAGACCAGGCTGCTCAGAGCTTTGTCCAACCTCAAACCTACTTGTTACAGACGTACATCCCCTGGAAAGAATGGATTCTTTCACAGAGTATCATAGAATGGCCTAGGTTGGAAGGGACCAGTATTGTGGCTAAGAAAGACATTCAACTCCAATTCTTATTGACAAAAACAAGAAACCATGAAAGTCTCTCAGCATTTTATACTGAATTTCTTAATATTTATAGGTATTCAGAAATAGAAGTTCTATGGCCTATTGCATTTAGGTTTTGGGCATGGAAAATACTAGTTTCTTTTTCTAGTTCTGCTACAGATCTATTGTTTCATACCTTGGGCAAGTTATCCTAACTTTTAGTACTTACTTATAACACCAAGTGACCAGTATGAATAATTAACTAATGGACCACATAATTGATAGCATAATTCCATTTAATTCCAGGAATTATATCAGAGATTAATTTGGCCCAGTGTTTTTTCAATACTTTGAAAATGTTCCACTAAGTGCTAAGTATTGTAAAGTAAATGCTAATATCTGTGATTTGATATTAATTCATATAATTAAGCCATCCATCCTCTATATATTTTCACTTGTAAAATTTTTTAAGTTTACTGTGAAAAAAATATGTTAAAGTTAGGAAAGAGACTGAATTGGTAAAGGAAGTTGGGAGCTACAAAGGAAAAGTAACAACTGGTAGAAAATTGGAGATATATAGTATGATAGGAAATGCATGGAGAATGGTGTTCAAAAGGTGTTATCTTTCATGCAGAACAAAGACAAAACATCAGAGAAAGATGATTTATAAAACCAATTAAGGGATCAAAGTGTAAGTAGCCAAGTATAGTAATGAAAGGTTGATGACGATTTAAGTGATGATGATGAAAACAGGTAGTTGAAAGAGTAGTATGAGAATTAGGACAATTCCTATAGTTTATAACAAGATTCTGTAAGGATGGAAGTTGTAAAGTGCACTTAATTGGAAATAGTGTGTGGTTGTGTTTATACGTGTAAATGACAGCATGAGATTTAATACCACACCAAAGAATAAATGTTAGATGATGCTCTACTTCTACAAGGATTCAGAGTAGTTTTTCTCCTTTCTCTAAAACTTCTCAAAGTTTTCAAAGCAAGACAGTGACATTTTCTGAAGAAACATGGACAATATAAGCCACTTACTGTTAAGAATCAATTTACTAAAGGCTATGCTGGAACAAATCCAAAGCTGATTTGAAAATTAAAGGGAATATGACTGTAGTAACAGTGGTACCCTAAAAAACTGAAGTGTTTGAAGAGGAACAGTATTGCTTCATTGATTGTTTGACCTGTATTGAAAAGGAAACATGAAAGTGAAAGCTCTGCTAGATAGATACAAACATTGATAACTGGTGAGAAGTCCTTCTAGTTGAAGTAAAAGCATGCTAGGGAACACTGTGTGCAACTCCACCTCCAGCTGCTACTTCTCATTGAACAGGTCAATAATGATAATGCTTAACCCTTAGGAAATAGGGCCTAAGGTTGGTTTTGGTTTCTTTTCCCCTGCTGCTTGGCATTTTCAAAATCAGTGAAACAAGTGACTTAAAAAAAAAAAAAAAAATCCAGCACTTAAGACAGACCACAATTGCTGTTCTTAATACATATATTTTTTCTTTTCATAGAGGTAATCATTAAAGAACAAATTGTCTTACCTTTCATCAGTTCAGGGCTGGTTATAGCCATAGACAGCAATGAAGCAGACTATCAATAAAAATTGTGGTTGGCAGTTTTCTGAAGCAGAACCTGAATATTCAAGTGCATGTTACAGAAATATTAAAATAACACAAACAGATGCAGAGACAGATACATACACAGGATTGATCTAATCATACTGTCTCTAGTACTGCACTTTATTTCAAGCAGAGCATGACAGTAAACACTTTGGGACACTTAGTATCACACGCTTTAACTAGTAAGTAATAAATCATTATGTATATATTGTGTATCTTTTAACTGCTAGGGAAAAAAATCCCTTTTATACAGGCTTAACAGCATTACTGTCAGCTAAAACCGTTACAGCTGACTGCAAATTCTATTCTTTATGGTGAGTGTCTGTTGTTAGTATTAATGTGTAATTCCTTAGATAATAACTGGCTACATTGTTGTGGTTTGCTTCTCAAATTTACTTCTCAAATTGTGTAAGACAAGGTGCATGTACTGTAGATCTATTTAATTGTTATGCCATACTCCATGTATACCCCTTGCATGGAATTCTTTTGTCATATAAAAAAGTTGCTTAGTAGATTTCCCAATCAGGATGCATTACTCTAACAATGAAATGCCAGCATCCACCTGGGTAGTTATTGCAGGATTTCTCTAATACCTTCTTTCAGCACCATGCTTCTTATGGTGTTGATTTTATTAAATAATTTCAAGAAAGCAAAGGTTTGAGACTGGCAGAACAGCCTTCCTTGAGGATCTGAATAATAATACATTCCAGGGAGCTTGTCTCCATGATGAAAACCACCAAAGTCTATCCTCAGGTGTTACAGAGTCTCACTGAGCTGGGAATCAAATTCATTGCAAAGAAGATAAAACAGTGGTGCTTGAGGCACTGTGAAACAAGATCTAAGAACATAATCAGATCCCTAGAGCAAACAGACTTAGATGACATTTTCTGAACTGAACTAGGATCTCCATTAAGTGATCATTCACAATCATATTTATTGACAGGATAGAAGCAGGGGGAAGCAGTTTGATGACACAAATTGTTCTGGACCATAGGATCCTGCTAACAAAGAACCATAAGGAAAGGAGACAGAACTGAGATGCTATGGAAAACAGGACACAGAATAATATTCCTTTATGATGTGATTGAGCATTGTGTCTCCAAATATAACTGAAAGATATGGTTGATTGCACTGTATCCCTGGTCCTATCATTAGAAGTCTTTTTCACAAGCATTTCTTTAAGACACAACCTAAAGGACAGTAGTGTCATAGCTTCTAATGGTAGCCAAGATATTTTATCCTTTCATCGTGGATAATTTTATATTTTCCAGTCCCTAACTGGCTGATTCTACAGCTACCTTTTGACCTTTTCTGCATGCCAGTGTTCCAGCTGTGAATGCAATTCCCCTTGTGAAAAATGCTAACCTGTCAATCATGGTAGGTCTGAAAATGCCTGTTACAATGTGAGTGTATTTGGAACCATAAAGTCTTCCTCCCCTGTCAGTTCCCTACCAGGTAGACACTGACTGACTGCCACAAGCACAAGGTTCTCCTCCTGACCTAGAACATGATCATACCAGCCAAAATATTTTTGTCAGCTTTTAACATTCTTAGTATTGTGACTTTCCCAGTGTGTCACATTTGCATTAAGGTTGGATACAGTCTAAATTTTTTACTGAAAATAAGGCTTGTTAATTGGCTCCTGTCTTTGGTCTCCATTTCCAGACTAGAAGCCTCTTTCCCCTTTTTTTTTTCAGTTTCTTCTTTCTTTGTTGACTAACAAAAATGTCTGTAGCTTTGATACAGTCTTTGAGAATCAACAAATTCATCTGAGGTCTTTTGATGCCTTGATGAACATCTGTTGCTGCAGAACATCAGCTATGCATTGTTGAAGTTGAACCCAATAATTAGAATACAACTGTAATACATTTACATAATATATACTGAAAAAATCCAAGTTCATCCTAGGCATTTTTTGGCCATGAGAAACAGCCTATGTGTATAGAGCAGCAAAAATTGTGACAACAGTTAGTCTTTTGTGTTTCATTACTCTCTTTTCTTTTTGAGGGGAGTTACTTCTTAGTATGAGGAGAAGCTCCCTACATAAAATTGTAAAAAATACTTTGTCTTAAAAGCTCAGGGTCTCCTGACACTACCAGCACAGTTTTCTTTTATCTTAAATTAGCAGAGTGTGGCAAAAAGAGATTGGAGTGTGAGGTTTATGCAAATGATTTATTTGAACTCACAGGTTTAACTGTGAAGCCCAAGCAAACCAACTATTTGAAATCTAATACGCCACTAATGCAGGGGTTTATTTGGATACAGTGGAAGAATGCACTACTACAGTTTAAAAGCAAGAACACAGTACAACATAATATAAAGTATCGTAAATATTATACAAGCATTACTTAATCACCTGTGCTTGCAGACTTACAATATGCTAATTATTCACTTACCTCTCCAGGTAAGGGCTCTCAATCTTAGGAAAAAGTCACCTTAGACGTTGTCCTGACCAAGGGGGAAGGGTCACGATCCAGGTGAGCACTGGGGAGGCAACTCCCAGAGCATCTTAACCAAACCCCAGCACTTTTATCCTCTGGTTTACGTGACTGATTATACAGTTTTAGTACACAAGGCTGTGGCTGATACCCTCCAGGTGCTTGTGGCAAAACTATGCCCGGTGGGATTATACTGTCTGAATACACAGAAGTTGTGCAGAAACCACCACTGACACCCTCCAGTCTCTCCTTAATTTCTCAGGAAGCTGAACAGTGGTTTGAATTGAGACTTGGGACGGTTTGTTGAGGAATTTCAAGGCTCAGCTCATGTCTCTTTTCTTTGTGTGGTGCAGCACTGCCCTGTTTGGCCTGGGGCTTATTGACAACTCAAGGCTGAGCCATCTCCACAGCTCCCCATGTGTCATTCCATCACAGATAAGGCCATAGAGAGGGAAATCAACGCTGTATCGCCTGCACAACCCTCTGTGAGTTGTCTGCATTCACCAGATGACAGTGAAACTTGCTTATGAACTATAAACCAGGAAACCCATACACTGAGTGTATGTAAAAAAGTCAAGAATTAATACATTGTTTTGGACAACTAATATCAGACATTGGAACAGGGCTTGTGCATCATCCTTGGACAGCTTTAGGGAATAATTTTACAAAATTATAAAGCTTTAAAACACCAAACTGACTAGCAGAGATGTGACCTCCCGAAGTTACTGTGGAAAATACTACTTAAAGCTGCAGAGATGAAAGACCTTTTAATCTATTCAGGGAAGAATAAGATTCAAGTGAAATACTATAGAGAAACTTGCTATATGTCTACAGGTATTTAGTTCTGCTTATGGGATTAACACCATCAAAAGAATGCTGAAACTGAAGTGGAAATATTAAAAAATTGATTTTAACAAAATTAATATTTAACATATAGGGTGGCTAAACTATTACTTGTAGGTATTATGTGACCCAAATTCAGCAGCTCTGCAATGCAGCCTGCAGCAGTTTTATTACTTCTTGGTAACACACATCTTATAGACAATCATAAATCCCAGGACATGCCACTCCTGAGAAAAAAGGTACTCTTCTTATCCCTCTTCTGGTCCAGAACCAGATGATCAAGCTTGAGGCACTGTAGGCTGAGATCTGCAGGTCCTCCAAATTATCACAGCTCCCCTCTTTTTAATGTAGCAACTCTGAATAAATTGTAATTCTTGTAGATTTGACTTGCTAGGACTTGAAGGATGATGTTGCTTGACTCAAGACACAGTAGGCTATTTTCTTCAAGATTTTGCCTTAGTGAACTTCTGTTTACATTGCAAGAAGGAAAAAAAAAAAAAAAAGAAACAAGAAACAAAAAGCAGCATCCAACCTCATTTCTACTTGCACAGCAACATTACTCTCCAACACCAGGAAAACACATTTAGTAGTAGTTGTTGGTGACTAGGCATCATTTCTGTGGTAAAAGATACAGGCAATGACATGACTGAAATTGTGACCAATGACAGCAGACATTAAACCAGTTTTGTTCAATTCCTTTCTCTTAAGAAAAATGGAAAGAAAAGCCCTTCTTAGCCCTAATCCCCTAGAGGGTTTATTCCACCTGAGCAAGTGTAAAATTATTTCTAGGCACATAAGCAACATAGTGATTCCTATTTCAACTTTCCTACTTTTTAAAATTCCCAATTCAAAATTCTGGGGTTTTCTGAACAGATTACTTTGTATGACAAAATTAATCCTTTGGTACAAGGAAGCCATCAACTTACATTTTAAGATATAAGACACCCTTTAATTATTGCATAGTAGTATAAAGTTTTACCTGGAGACAAGTTACCTCAGAACTTCCTGGTGCATCTGTCACCAACTTCTATCAGAGAAGGGACTCCAAGACTACTTACTTGAGCAGGCCTGGAAGACTATGATAACTGAGTCAATAATCTGCGTACACTCTATTAAGCCCAAGTAGCTGTAAAATTTCTAGGTACTTCCACTCAAATAATTTAATCTGAAAGGCTATATATTTTGCCAAATCTATTTTTAAGAAGAATTTATGTACTTCAGTGGGCTTATACAGAAAGTGGTCAATACATGAATTTATACTTGTGGGCTGCTTTTCATATTTTAAACCTGTTAACATCTCTCATATAAAAAGATTATGCTTCTAAAATCCCCATTGATAGTGAAAGAACATGCAAAGAAAATTCAAAGAAAACCCCCAAATATCCTGTTATTTCACCTTTTTTTTCGCCTCCAATCTTGCTCTCTTCAGTTTTCTGATGCTTACTTCTATTTGCTCCATTTTGTTTATCCTTATATTCACTCTCTACAGTTTCTCAGTGTGTGAATATTTGGAATGCCCTCAAGGTACATATCTAGCCTTGTATATTCAATTCTATTTCATTATGTTTGTAGATTTCACTCCTGAAATAATAAACTCTGCAGCATGTGGTGAAACAATAAACTTCGCAGGCTTGTGGTGCATTCTGAAACTCTAGTGGTATTGTTAGTGATGAACCTGTCTCAAGCAGCTCAGTATTTTAAAAGCACTCCAGTGCTTTTCTGTCTACATTGTATTTATTTATTTATTTATCCATTCATTCATTTTGAATTATATATATTTACAAGATATATAACAAAAGCTCTTGGTTCTGCATTTATACACTGAAATCCTGTTTAGCTTTTGTTTAATGTAAAAATACCACTAAGTTATGATACCATTAGTCATTCCATACTTATACTACAGAAATAGCTTTTAAAAAAGGACTGAGAAAGTTATGGTTGCTGCTGTGATTTGCAGTCTTCAGAAGCTCCCACTGTGCATGATGTACTTTAAAACATAAAATAAAAAGCCTTTATACTTATGTGGTTCCCATTATCATGGAATTTTATCATATTGCAAGTAATTTATTTATCCTCACAATAGAGATCCCTTTGAGATTGGCAAATGCTATTATTTCCATAACTTTTTTTCAGGAATAAAGGTAATGTGAGGGTCAAGACAAGAAGACAAAGAAATTAGGCACATAACAATTCAGCTGGGAATTTCTAGGGATTTTACATGCCAAAATCTCAAAGAAAACTTGGAGTCTCTTCTAACTACCTAAACAGCTTGCTATATTGATGAAGTCTATTTCACATATGAATTACCCATATTGATTAAGTTAGTTCTGTACCTTCTATCACCAACAGAGAGAGATCTTCCATAAATTTTGGAGGTTAGAAATATATCTTGATGCAAACAGATGTTTAACAATAGGATGAACTAGTCACATGGGTTCTCTCAGAGAGAGGCTAGCTGATCAACTTGAAATTAGGTGATGGAAGTTAGATGAGATGAAATCATGTCTAGCTGATTTAACTGAGATTGTATGAAAAGACTATGCCAGAAGAGGGAACCTCAGGATGATTCTTTCTGAAGCTATATACCTTTCAGTTGTGTGCTTGTATTGTGGCCCATTATCTTCTAAGATTACTTATTGAATATTTATATAGAAGGTATAATTTATGTAGCTGATCCAGTACATTCAACCTGAATTATAACTTGTTGGTCTTCTGTTTCTCTTCTGCATCATTTTACACACCTGGACTTTGTCTTCTATTAAGGCAGGTTATTTTCCTTTTTAAAAATTCCTTACAGCACATTGCAGGACAGCATAGATAGAATGATGTTTGTATTACTGACACATTAAAATACCACTAAAAATAAATAAAATTATATTGTATCAAACTATTGCCAGAAAGAGAAAATTGCCAAGGAATCTAGCAAAATTTTGTTTATTTTTTTTCCTCCTGGTTAATCTTTGAAATTATTTTTTTTGTTGTTGTTGTTGATGGACAGTACATGGACAGAAACCAGATACAATGTTGTTAGGCACTAGAAAACAAGAACAAACAAATATATACATGCAGTTTAATTCATATATGCAGGTAAGATCTTTAAGCTCAACAATTGCAAATTATTCCCATTTTTCCAACACTATGATTTTATTCTTTTATAACTCTTCTGATTTTTACTAGAGGGTTATTTTTTTTATAAATTAACTAAAATATTTGTTAGTAATTTTAATTTTTTTTTTATAGTCAAAGCAGATGATGATTACAGTTCATATTCTTATGTTTTCTTTCTAGAATTACCCATATTTTCAATGTAATACTTTTTACTGTAATGCTCTGTATACTTTACCTGGCTTTTTTTATCAATGCCTACTTAATTAATTTTAAATTTACAGTACTTCATCACCTTTCCTTACTTTTACTACTCTTTTATTCAGTCTGTAATACAGGATAGTGTTATTACAAGGCAATTGATGTCTAGATTTCAGCTCAAGATCATTAATCCTATAATACTTTCTTAAGACCTTTAATATGTATTGCAGCTTAACTAGCTAGAGTGCTGGCCAGATTAGGATTTATTCACTTGCAATAATGTACTGAAGTAGGCATGTTGTATTGCATAAATATTGATTAAATATAAGTTCTATCAGTGTGGAGAAATGGAATACTGTGATCTGTATTACTATCAGAAACTAAATGAGTGAACATATGATCAGAACTTCAGTTTTCTTCAGGGAAGAAAATATCAAAAATATAGGTAAATGTTCAAGGGAAAAAAAATGGGAGAAAGGGACTTCAGGAGCTTGGGCCTGAATACATCCAATTTAGCATTATACTTACATAATATGTCTAAATAGGATTGCAGGCAATACAGGTTCCCTACATAGGAGATAGGGAGGTACCTCCAAGTGATGATGTAGACTGGAAACCTCTTTGGAGACATTTATCTTTCACCATTTTCCTTCCACAAAGGAAGTTTAGACTGACAGTTTCCTAAAGAGAATCTCATCAAACTCTCAGATTTAGGTAGAAAGAATGAAGGCCCTAGGGGATTCTTCATTTACAGTGAAGAAGTGAAGAAATGAATGAGGGAAAGCATTCACTGAAATGAGAGGAAAAAAAGTCCAAACCAAAACAACAACAAACAACCTCTCCATCAACTCAGTCTTCTGTCAATATTTTTTCATTGCATAATTAATCTAAAGGCCAAATAATAAAAAAATCATTATCTCTAGATATTTCCTAACGAAAGCTTATCCCCAAAAGCATTTATGCTGTGTTGACAAAATTATTTCAGATTTGTACTGGAATCTGGAAAGTGACTGCATCAGATAAATCTAAACTTTATTAGGGAACACGTAGTCCTGAGCTGATATTGGTTCAATTACTTTGGGTCAGGTCTTTTCAAATGAAAGATAGACAGACTGCTATCTTTAAACCAGTAAAATGGCTGTAACTCATTTCTGTAATTGTAGAACAGTTTGAGATATGTTTTTCTTTTCTCTTGCTGACAGAATTATTTTAACACGTGCTGTTATTTATAGAATTTTAAGACAAAGGAACAAAATTATTTTATGAACAAATTGTTCTCATTACACAAAGCACTTGTTTACGGATTGAAATATTAATCAAGTCACACCACAGATTTTTCTGGATGTATTTTTTTATCTATCTGTCTGTAAAATAGCAAATTGCCTATAAACTGCTATTGTGGGGGTTTAGGATAATTAGTACGGTGTAGTTGAGATCTGAGTTTCAACTTCATGGGCTTCTACTCCAGTTGAATTTCCACCATTATCAAATAATATATTTTAATGACTATGTACATTGCCTTTGCTCAAAGCACAAATTGTAATAATTTTAATTATTTACTGTTGATATTGCAGTTCCATTTTAGGGCTATAATTTTACTGTGGCAATAATGTTGAGTGCTCACATATATATATATATATATATATACATAAAACAAAGTTACAGTCCCTTCACAATCTAAATGCAATATAAAATTACTCTGATCTATAATCATTGCTTTATTCTATCTCTACATCAGATTATTAAAAAAAAATTTAAAAAAGCATTTAAAAAAAACCCATTTAATTTGGTCCAAATCTTCTGCTCATACAGGGCTACCTAGATGTGGTTGCCTACGATCATGCCCAGTCAGCTTCCAAATAATTATAAGAGAGAGGAAAAAAAAAAAAAAAAGTGTTTAACAAAAAGGTGGTTAGACTACAATGATTGTGAAGGTAGATGCAAAGGTAGAGCAGTGGATGTTGTCTACCTTGTCTTCAACAAGGTTTTTGATACTATGTCCTATAACATCCTAATGGAAAAGCTTGGAAAGTGTGGGTTAGAAGAGTGGACAGTGAGACTGGATAACAAGTGGCTGAACTGTGTCATGTCTCTCATAGGGGAAGAAGGCTTCTATCTTCTATCTATCCAACAAGAATTGGCTGGGCACGTTAATGGAGCTTTAAACTAGATTTGAAGGAGGAATGGAGAAAAAGCTGTCTTGAAGGAAACAAAGTGGAGAGACAATTGTGAGGTGTTGTGCTAGCTCCACTACTACCTCAGGGTTAGTAACAGTCAGGAGGTACCGTAGTATTACAGACTCACTAAAATGCCATGTAATTCACTGCACATGAATGCATGCAGCATGGGAACAAACAGGATGAACTAGAGATCTGTGTGCAATCTCAGGACCATGATCTCATTGCAATTACTGAGACATGGTGAGACAGCTCTCATGACTGGAACACTGTCATGGATGGCTATGTCCTTTTTAGGAAGGATAGGCTGGCAAAACGAGGTGGTGGAGTTGCTCTCTATGTGAGAGAGCAATTGGAATGTATAGAGCTCTGCCTGGGGGACAGTGAGGAGCAGGGTGAAAGCTTGTGGGTAAAGATCAAAGGTGAGACTAATAAGGCAGACATTGTAGTAGGTGTTTACTACAGGCCACCTG
>JAOEGS010020058.1:37112-57694 GCA_025447755.1 Corythornis vintsioides
AGCCTATCCTTCCTAAAAAGGACATAGCCATCCATGACAGTGTTCCAGTCATGAGAGCTGTCCCACCATGTCTCAGTAATTGTAATGAGATCATGGTCCTGAAATTGCACACAGATCTCTAGTTCATCCTGTTTGTTCCCCCTGCTGTGTGCATTTCTGTACAAGCATTTGAGCGAGTTTGCAATGCTCGAGAACCTCCTGACTTGTACCAACCCTGAGGTAGCAGTGGGGATGGCCCAACACCCCTCAACTCTCTCTAGCTCACTCCCCAAAGGACTGTCATTTCCCCCCTCCCCCCTTATATCTAGTTTAAAGCTCTATCATTGAGCCCTGCCAATTTATTTGACAGAATCCTCCTTCCCCTGTGAGAGAGATCTACTCTGTCTAATGCCATCAGACCAGGAGTCCTATAAACCTCCCCATGGTCAAAAAAATCCAAAATTCCAGTGGTGACACCAGTCTCTTAGACATGTGTTAATGTCATGTATTTTCCACCCCTTGTCTGTGTTTTTCCCCTCTATTTGAAGGATTGATGAAAAAGCTACGTGTGCTCGTGAACCTTCTACCAATTTCTCTAATGCCCTGTAATCCTTTCCGATAGTAGTTAGGTTACTCAGAAATCTCATCATAATCCACCTGAAAAACTATAAAGGATAATAATCAGAGGGGTGCAACAGATCAGGCAGCTTCTTATTGGGCTAAAGTGGAACTATTCTGGCCCCTTGGGGAAGTTTGCAAGTATGTGAAGTTTTTCCAGCCTACTATTAAATCTTTTATGAAAAAAAATAGATTATATATGTAATAAAATGTAACATTTCCTGACTCTCTGTTCCAAAGCAAAACTGTGGAAATAGACATTAATTCAAATTATCCTGATTATTTCTGATTCTCTCATTTTAAACATTATGGAATAATCCATACTTTCCCTCAAAAAATCCTCTGTAGGTTATTGCCCAGATTATACATTTTTGAAAGAAGGTAATTTTTATGACCAATTGGAGGATGAATTAGCTATTTTTCAAAAGCTCTACGAGGACAAGATGGTAAAAGGAATATGGATTCAAACCAAAATTATGCCACTCAAAAAGTGGTATTTTTAATATCGGTGTTTGCAGTGAAAGTCTAAAAATAACACTAAATTGTTAATGCATATTTTTGTGTCAGTGGAACACTGAGAATACCATTCTGAAATCAGTACTGTCAGTTATCTTTATCCAAAAGCAGTTGGAGATTCTTCCTCATCAAAACATGTTAGTGTCTTAGAGGTTATTAGATAGCAACTCTTGTATGATCTGACCCTTGCTGACACTTGCTTCACACTGAATGACCTTATAAACTTTTATAATTTCTGAGTCGTGTTGCCAGGTTCAAAACCTAGTGTTCCTTTCTGATCAACAAAAGTTAATCAGAATTACTTGAAACAAGAGGTACTTCCTGTACACTACAGCAGCAATATACAAAGTTTGGATTCCTCTCACTTAATTGGGACATTTATTTAATGAAACTAGAAGCCACAGACTCCATCACAGGTCCTTAGGAAAATAATAAGATATATCTGTGTTATAAAACCCAGGTGTGAGACTTCCTTGTGCTGTAGGCATATGCACTTTTTTTTTTTTTCCTTTGTAAACAGTACATTCAACCATGTACAGGTTTAATGGAATGAAAGCACAAGGTTATTTCCAGAAATAGGATCTGTGCTACATTCCATGAGTACCTGACCTGGGCAGACAATAGGGGACATTGGTGGAGAGCACCATGGTACGTCTTGGCACTATATAACTGCACTCATGGATACCTTCAGAAGATACCATGTATACTTTTCCATTCAGCCAATCCAGGCTGTGAGTTGCTTCCTGGAGCTTCCTGTTGCCCAAGTCTTATAATGACCCAATTGCATATGGGACACCTGAGCAGAGCCTTTGCCGACAGGAATACATTCACCTTGTAATTTAAAAGTCCCTTTCTCCCTTCACTTTTCTAATCTAAATCTCAATGCTATATGGTATAAGACGGAGCTTTTGATCGAGTACCATTACATTCTTTGTTTATGTGCAATGGATGACAGCAATCTATTACTCTCTCAAACAGTAATTAATGGATTTTAACTGAAATAGCTATGTAGATAATTTTGTTCATGCAAATGATATTGGCTAATTCTTTTTTTTTTTTCTTCCAGTTAATTAAGAAACACGGCTTCTTCATCTTTTTATGCAAAATCAGAGCCATGAATGCATATGATAGTATTTCAAAATAAGAGAAACAATCTGTTAACTTCTATCTGCTTTTATAGCCTTATCAGCACACTGTCACTTTCAAGTTCTAACAGTTTCCAAGTGCCGTGCCAGCAAAGAGCTAACAAGGCATAGGAAACATAGAAGTCTTCAGGTTCCCATTGAACAAAATGCTATTCTGTCTCAGTTCCTCTATCAGAATGTACAGACATTGCATTCCAGTAGCTGAGACATTGCCCAGCAATGATAATGCCCAGGTGCTGATTTTGGATGTGGAGGGGCATGATTAGCAAAGCCTCTCTTGATTGTCTTCTGGGCTTTCCATCTGAGAAGCTTAATTTGTAACCTTATGTAAAACAGAATCAAAATGTGTATATGACATTTCCTGATATATAGTCAGAGTGATACTTACTACAGACACTCCCACTGAGTCAGAACTTTACCTTCTGTTTCCAGAAAAGTAGACTGGGAAAACAAAAATGAAAGCACAACCAAATTTATTGTTCCCACAGATGTACAAGACTATTTTAACTCAGTTTCTGTGTCACAGGTGTGTAACCAGTTCACTCATTATATCTCATGGTAAAATTTAACTCATCAAACATAAATGTCTACAAGGCAGAGATTTATATCTGATCTAGTCACACTGAAACTACCTTTATAGTCAATGGTGGAAAGAAGACAGCCTGCAAGGGTGATTGATTCTATCCTAAAGTAGCTATACGGAATGGGGCAGATGAATTGCATCTTAAAACTGCTTATTTCTCTCCATTGACTATAAAGGCACTATGCAGTGATTAACTTGGAAGTAGATGTCTGAAGTTAAGTGAGATGAATACCATCCTAAGTGACTTGTAGAGTTTTCTTCACAAATCTTTCTGTTGTGAGAGGATCTGTGCCTGTTTTATGTCATCAGACCAGAGCAGAATCAAAATTAGACACATCAGAGATAAATGGATGTCAGGACTCATGTTTCAAACAAGTAACAATAAATATGCCTTGATTTTCTGACTGGATGGTGATATTTTGGTATGCTTTTCTAGTAGTAAAGATGTTCAATCCCTGTGACTGTTCAATACAAAATAACAACCGCCTCTAGAATAATATAATTCCAGTTAAAAAGTCTATTGAGTAACTGGCACTTTAATTAGTCTTTGTGGTAGAAAGAAAACTTTGAATTACAAAATTATATTATCTTGTTATCCATCAAAAAGATAAAAGAATGCATAGTAAAATGCATTATTTTTAACAGAAACTGTTATTTGTGTTCAATCACTTGCCGGGTACTAAATTCAGGCAGAGTTAGGAGAAAACAGAGGTGTTCTAAGACACCACATACTTTCATCATCCTATGATTAGAAATCTGTAAGTCCATGTATATGTTTTCAGCTTCTAAAACTCAGGTGTTATAAAAAGCATATATTTAAATGGTAATGATAACTGGATATTAACACATGTTCCACAGGTGTGTTCTTTGCTGCTTGCAGACAGACACAAAATATTCTGAATTTAGTAGTGAATTATTGTTTGGTAACTACAGCAAATGTATTTACTTTGTGAAGGGCTACTGAGGAAAGGAATTTCCTAAGTCAATATGGGCTGACTAACATATTAAGGTATTGTTATCAAGGTAGTCTTAGTTTATGTTCGCAAATGAAGCTCTGACTGAAAAATAACCACTGGGTTTTTAATGTTTCTAATGCTTAACATGAACAGATTGCAGAGCTTTGGATTCTACATTCTTCTAGGAGCTTCTCTGACTGGCGATAGCAAACATAGGCTAAGACTGTGATAAAATGTAGATTTACTATATAGCACTGAACATTCTATTCTTGCTCTAAACATTGAAATTCTCCTCAACTTTTAGAATGAAGCATGGCTATTAGAAATTTAGAATAAAATAGCTCAACATGCAGAGTCAGGCATAGCGGCTCAGAAGTGAGGAAGCAAGAACTGAAAGTCAGACATAATAAATCATGCACTATATTTACTTTGCAGAAGTAAGGTACAGGATTGATGGTTCTCTAATGCTGTTGCATACTCTACAGACAAATTAACTCATGCTCTGACTTTGCATGCTCATATTCAGAAGAAATTACTTGTTGCCAGTGGCTAAGGAAAAACCTGTAAAAAATACTTGCATATATTAGATTGCTGCAACTATATAGACAATGCAGATGACTCCTATCCTTGACAAATAGAAAAGGCGTAGATGATGTGCTGGTGAGATGTCAGAGACCACGTCTGCGCATGATGGAGTGCAATCTGCAGGCAGAGAATGTGCACAGAAAGGTGCTGGTATTGCTGATACTCAGTCTAGCCATCCTCTCAATGTAAAACAGAACCATTGCGGCTGTTTGAAGAAACTGAAACTGAAGGAAGGCTCTGCAAACCTTAAACCAATGTCTCATTCATTGTTACACGTCAGATGGGAGGGTGCTGAAAATCCAAAGCTCTGGTTCCTTTCATAGTGTCACAAAATGATCAAGATGATCAAGCTGCTCTAGAAGCCTACTCAACAGTCACCAGACTTTTTTTTTTTTTTTTTTGAGAGAAGAAGAATTACATTTTCCTTGTAATTACATTACAAGGAAATTTATTTTTATGAAAAGAAAAAGTCAGTTTATTAGGAAAAGTACAGGAAACTACTTTGAAGACTTCACTAGAGTTATCTAGGGAGTAGTGTATGTCATATGGATGTTTGTCCAGTGACAGACAAAACCATTACAATTTTTATGGTCATTATGGGTTTTGTCAAGAAACTGAGAAATAATAAATAAATAAATAAATATTATTTGTTATTTACATACCAGAAAATTGAGCAGGTGTGCTAAGTGACAAAGGCAGAAGTACTGGGATTAAATTTTTTTAAAAATAAGTATTTTCCTGTATTTGCTAGATTGATCTATTAAAATCATATATAAAATGCATATTAATGGTAAAAAAAAATTCAGATGAACTTGTCATAGCCAGTAGCCTACACTTTGTCATTTGTGGCTGTTAGGAAAATTATACCTTCCAAATGACTAGCTGTCAAAACTATCCTTAAGATAACAGTGAAGGCTGTGGGCATATCCTTGAACAAGAGGATAAATTTCTAACCTTGCTTCATAATACATATACAGATCAATGCTGTTAAGCACAGTCCAACATAGATTATTTTGGTGAGAGAGCAGAATTCTTACATTCAGTAATAAAAGATAAAATCTAAATTAGTAATCCAAAGTCAATCTTTCTGAAAATTAAAAACTAATAAATAAACGTATAAAAGTGGGAAAATTATAAAGTGTAATACGAGAAAAAGCAGAATTATTTGGTCTTTCCTTCTTAAGTGGAAGATGCTCAAAACAGTTCTACCTCAAGTCAAAAAGAAGGGAATGGTACCCAACAATTCAGCCTTTCTGATTTCTCATATGGGTAATCAATTCAAGAAAGCAGTGTTTTTAAGTTATTGAGAACCACAGTGTTAACAATACCTTATTCTTACTCAAGCCTTTTGAAGAAAATCTTGGGAAGACATCATTGTAAATGTTGGAGTACACTTGAGAATTCTGATTATTGTAGAGGCTGATAGTTACATTATATATATACAACACAAATGGTGATGCATAACCTCTAATTTTCTCCAGAGATAATGGATGGCTTACCGTAACCAGCTCCAATGTAAGGTGTCACTGCAAGTGTTGTGGCTTATGAGTCACTTCAGATATTTAATAGCCTGCTCTGTGAGCACAAAGGCAAAGATATATGCCCTCTTGATTCTTAGCCTCTGTCTCCCATCTCATTACTTGTTTTCACACTTCCAGAAAAAAACCCCAAAGTGAATTATTACCACATGTTTGTTTTGTTTGGGGCAGGGGGATGGTGAAAATTTGATGATAAATTAAGCTAAAAGCTTTTTTTTTTATCATTAAATGATATAAGTTATAAATTAAATTATAAAATAAATTAAAGCTAAAGTGCAGTAATAGTAAGAATCACTTATTTCATTAATTCCATCTAATAAGATATATAAAATATAATCATAGAATCATTCAGGTTGGAAAAGACCCTTGGGATCATCAAGTCCAACAATTAGCTCTACTCTACAAAGTTCACCCATAAAACATGTCCCTCAAAACAACATCCAAATGCCCTTAAACATATCCAGGGATGGTGAGTCAATCACCCCCCCCTAGGCAGCCTATTCCAGTGTCTGACCACACTTTCAGTGAAAAAATTTTCCCTAATGCCCATTCTAAACCTGCCCGGTTGCAGCTTGAATCCAATTCCTCTTGTTCTATCACTAATTACTTGTGAGAAGAGACTAGTACCCACCTCTTTACAATGTCCTTTCAGGTAGTTGTAGAGAGTAATGAGGTATCCCCTTAGCCTTCTTTTCCTCAAAATGAGATTATAACATCATAAAGTGCATGGCTTCTAGTTACCTGGATCTACTTACTATGCTTGTTCTTTACTTGGACAGTGGGTATATATTGGCCTACAAAGCTCTCTAGCTAGATTTTTGTCCTTTGTTGCTTGTACTCTTTAGTGGGGTACTTTTATATAATGTTGTTCCCTGTATGTGTGTCCTGGTTTGAGTGAGAACCAAAGAAATTCTGTTCGGTGATTTTACTTTTCAGCTCAGATTTTCTAACTAACTGCATGTTTTCACAGACAGTGTCTGCTTCTAGCAGTGACCCCTTGTTTAGTGTTACTACCAAGGAATGGAATTCAGACCAAGGCCACTGCTAGAACTTGTGTATCACACTAAGGGGTGCAGAAAGTGAAAGACCGCATATGCAGGGAAGAGCAGACAGGACAGGTGACCCCAAACTGACCAACAAGGTATTCCATCCCATAGACGTCATATCCAGTATATAAAGCTCGGGGGTCCAGAGGCTCTCGGAGATAGGCTAGGCCATGCTAGGCCCTGCTAGGATCTCAGCTTGGGGTGTTGTTCATTGGTGTTCTTCCTCTCCTGAGGGGTTCTCCCCCTCAGGGTACCAAGTCCATACTGCCTTCAATCCCGATCTGTGTTTCCTGAACCTGGTGCCAGAATCCAGCTCCTGAACACAACTCCCATCTGCTGCTTCCATCAACTCCACAGCATCAGTGATGGTGACATAATTACTGTAAGGGGGGGGAACGGTTTGGTACTGGTTTTGTACATATTTGTATATATTCCATTATTATTCTTCGTATTATTTTCATGAAAACTGTTCTAGTTTCCTTTTCTAATTGCTAAGTCTCTCTCCTTTTATTCCCTTTCTCTTCCCCATTGGGGAGGGAGAGGAGTTAAAAGATAGCAAATGTTGTTGGTCTGGGGGATGCCCTGACCCTAAAACGTGTCAATGTGTGTTATCTGAGTCATTATCTCACAACTGAAGGCAGAAATGTGAAAACTTCCTAATTCTTTAAAGATTTCATAGTTGCATATTAAAACAAATTAATTTTTCTTGTAAATTCCTCTAAATGTTTAAACAAAGGAGATGTGCTTTATTAAAAAATAATCTGTCAGAATAACTAACAAATCAAATATAATGATCCTACAAGTACTCAGAACAAAGTTTGGGAACCACTCCTGAAGACTTTAGTCCATGTTAAGAATAGAAAGGTAGATAATATTTTCCACATGGAACAAATTCTCCTTGCCTTCAAGAAGATCTTTAGAAGATTAGTAATTAAAAACAAGATTCACTATGAACTTACCAGTGTAGGTCACCTTTTTTAACTCTTTGTACTTTTCTGTTACCTGGTGCTTGCTATGTCTTGTAACATTCCCATAGGCAACATAGAGAATATAGTCTGAACAAAACTTTTGTAATGTGACTGTAAAATGGCTAGAAAATATAATTGAATGAGAATCTGTGGCTGTCCAGTGTTCAGTAGAGAACTGAAACATTTCTGCTAGACTCAGCAGGGCTTTATGCCAGGTCCATTAATAGCTTAGTTCCAAAAAGATAAGACCCAGAGGGTCCATGATGATAATGTTTAATTCTGTAAAAGGTTTCTGCAGAATAGAAAGACATAAAGCAACAGTTCTGGATGTTATTTGACGGAACAATACAAACCTATGAGCAACACAATGAGTAATCATCTTACTTTTCAAAGGGGATTTAGGATAGGCATGATATTTATTAGGAATAACATTCTAATGATGGTGATACAGATGTAATATCATAATTTTCCCAGGGGGGGGTCTTTGTCAGAAATGTTAAAGACCAGTTACAAATCTGTCAAGAACAATATAGGCATAATGGATCAGAATAGATGGATAGATTAGGTGAATATTCAATATCTGTTACAGCCACATTTTCTAGGATTCTGTAATTCCCTTCCTTCTTGTGACAGTTGCTTCCTCCTAAAGTAACTATGCAGAGATTAGGATAGCAAAGATGGTTCAGGACAACAAGTGTGAATTCAAATTTGTCAACTGATAAAAATTCCCCCAGCTGCAGGTGGAGGCAAGGACAAAAGCTCTTTGAAAGAAAAAGAAAAAGGAAGAAAAAGAAAAAAAAAAACTAAAAAAAAAAAAAGAAAACCAAGAAAGTAATTACAAAACCACACTATGATATTGTTCCCTTAGATGGTATTCCAGGCTGTTCACAATGAACAAAGCCAAAATGAGACCTGTGCCATAAAACCAAAGTTTTGTACAGTAGAATATGAAAGTAGACCAGACTGTTTTATTTATTTTCTCAGTTCCTTTTTTGAACTAGCTTGTATCCTTGAAGCATACTTACAAAATTGTACTATATATGTTAATTTTCTTCCCAGAGCAGGGGATAGAACAGATTATATATAGAGGTGCACCATCACAAACTGCTCTATTACGACACAGAATAACTTAGTTTAAATCTCAGTTAAATTGGTTATCTTTCTCAGTTATCTTTCCATTATTTCTTCATCTATGTGCCTGTTGCTTTCTGAATTTCTAAGGCCGCAAGTAATTTACATTCCTGATTGCACCCTTGTCAGCCCACCAGTAGGTATATATTGGCTCCAAATTAACTATACATTTTTCTGTCTGGAAAAACAACAATAATAACAACAACACAATGCATTGGCTGAAGAGTTATAGATCCAGAGAGTCTGAAGTGACTTAACAAAGATTAGCAGGTTAGTGACAGATCTGAGAATGGGGTCACATGCACTTATTTTTTTTTTCCAGCATAACCCTGTAAATCATAGAATCATAGAATCATAGAATGGCTAGGGCTGGAAAGGAACACTGAAGGACATCTAGTCCAGCCCCTCTGCAGTGAGCAGGGACACCCTCAACTAGACCAGGCTGCTCAGAGCCTTGTCCAACCTCATCTTGAATATCTACAGAGATGGTGCCTCAACCACCTCCCTGGGAAGCCTATTCCACTGTTATACCACCCTCAAGGAAAGTACTTCTTCCTGATATCTAACCTTTGTGGCCCTCCTCTGGACCTGCTCCATCAGGTCCATGACTTTCCTATCTTGAGGGCTGCAGAACTGGATGCAATACTCCAGGTGAGTTCTCACCAGAGCAGAATAGAGGGGCAGAATCACCTCTCGATCTCAGCCTCCTGCTCTCTTCCTTGCATTAACAGATTACTTCAGGGGTACATCTGAGGTGCTGATGACATGCAGAAACAGACTCCATAATGACTGAGATTTTAAAGTAGGTATGTTTATTCAGTGCTGGGTGTACAGGGGGATCGATCCTTCGCAAACTTGCACACCCGACACAGCAACTTCTCTTCATTATATTCATTGAAAAGTTACACATTCATGAGATTTCCCAATACACCTATACATATGCATAACTTTTCCCCACCTTTTATTAAAATTAGCTCCTCCCCATTGGGCCTGTGCATTTTTTTCTAGTGGTAGTCGCTGAGGGTCGTGAGGATGAAGGCTGCATGTCTTCCTCTTGGTAAACTTTTAACCTTTTGTTTCTGCGCGAATTCAGTGACTGCTTGGCACTTGCTCAAGCCGCAAGATTAGTTCCAGCTAGTTTTTATCAGGAAGTGTCATTCTGTGCAGAAGATGTTCTAATCCAGACAGTTTTATCAGGGACTTTCATTCTGTGTACAGAAGATGTTAGCCTTGTCCTTTATACAACAGCTACATAAAAATGTTTTTAAGCTTAGCATGCATAGCTGATATTAGTTAATGTTACATCTATTAAAGTACTTTTTAACCCCTTCTCTCAATGATACAATCTTTGATCCCCTATATAGCAATAAGTTACTTCTACTGCTTTTGGACATCGTAGTAAATTTTAAATTTCAGTTCAACTGTGTGAAACTGGAATATTGCATCTTAATGCAAAGAAATTAAAACCAATGCAGATATTATAGTCTTTACTTGGGCAAAGTGAACCTGTGGAGTGCTCTACCTCACGCTACCAAAGTAGTTATAGAGGCTGAACTTTAACAGCACAGTATAGTTTAATGACATCTGAAAACTTTGTAGTTATACAAGTCAATATATATAAGCAACCTAATTTCCTACAGTGGGACTTCAATGAATCAACTTATGCATCAGAAAGGATTTTCTATTTGTATGTCCTTCTTCACTTAATTGAGTAGATATATCACAGGACATTTTCATTACTTTCAGTTTATACTGATGCATAAAGCCTTGTTCATCTTCATAGGCAAATGCTTAATTTGTAACAATTTGCTGTTCTGTTTGAAATAAAGTTCTGTGTTCTAATCAAGACAAAAACTGACAGTTCAGTGAAACAAGTTTCATTCACAAGGAACCATAATTTAGCCAATTTTGTTTTTTTCCTTTTTCCTTTTTTTTTTTTGCTGTTGTTTTTTTCCTCAACTGCTTATTACATAAAACCCTTAGAAAGTATTGTAGGAGTATGGTGCCTGGAATGTAACAAGGGTTACATATGAAAGGTCGGCTTTTGTGGGGGTAATCATTGAACATGCCTATGTTCAAGTAGAGGACACATATTACTGAAATATCTCTTACATGGTACAGATCTGAAGAGCTACCAGTTTACATTTATACCACTGTTTTTCTATGAAACAGGGAGCTCAGCTTTTCCTCTTGTTGGTATATTTCTTTTGGCACTAAAGTGAATGATGGTGAGAGTTAAAAAATCCTTAAGCTCTTTAGATGTGAAAAGGGAAGCTGAAATTTAAACTTTAAAAGTTTTAATGATTTATATCTTTAATAAGAAAAGAATTTGAATGCTGGACAGTTTCATAGTGGTGCCTCATTTTTTTGAATTCAACTTATTAATTGTCTGCTTGAGATAATTAAAGTATTTGTGCTCAAAATAATTGGTGTCATTGAAAATAAAGGATTTATCCTTGGCAGTAGATTCAATCTGTCTGCTCCAATTCATTCTTGTAAAGACAAGAAGAATCACATGGGTTTTTTCCTCTCCTTCTTAAGATCACTAATAATTAATCTAAACATTCAACATATCAGCTGAGTAAAGGATGTGTATAGTCCCTCATTGTTCTTCTTTATGTGGCAGGACTAGAAGTGATGCTGTCTTTGAGGCTAGGGGTAGTCATAGAATGCTTTGGAGTGGAAGAGATCTTCAAAGGTCATTTAGTTTGACCTCCCTGCAATGAAAAGGTTTCTAAAGCTCCATGCACCCTGACATTGAATGTTTCCAGTGATGGGACATTTATCATCTCTCTGGGCAACCTCTCTTAATATTTCGCCATCCTTAGATTAAAGAATTTCTTCCTTGATCTAACCCTAATTTAAATCTACTCTCTCTTTTAGTTTCAGACGTTCACACATTGTTCTGTCACAACAGGCCCCGCTAAAAAGACATCTTTCTTATTAACACCCTTCAAATACTGAAAGGGTGCAACAAAGTCTCCCCAGAGCCTTCTCTTGTCTAGACTGAACAGCATCAACTCTCAGCCTTTCTTCACTGGAGAGGTGTTTCATCCCTCTGATCATTTTTTTTGGCCTTCTTCTGGACCTCCTTCAACAGGTTCAAATCTTTGCTCTTCTGGGAACTCCAGAGTTGTACACAGTACTCCAGGTAGAGTCTCATGAGAGTGAAGTAGAAGGGGAGAACCACCTCCCTTGATCTGCTGGCCATGCTTCTTTTGATGCAACAAAGGATGCAGTTTGCTTTCTAAGCAAGTGATGGCTTATGTCTAGTTTTTCATCCACCAGTCATTCTTGTCAAGGCTGCTCCCAGTTCCTTCATCCCCCAGATGGTATTGCTACTGGGGGGTTGCCCCAGTCAATGTGCAGGACCTTGCACTTGTCCTTGTTAAACTCATGAGATTCACACAGGCACACTTCTCAAGCTTGTCCAGCTCCCTGTGGTTGTTAACCATCCCTCAGGCATGTAAGCTGCACCACTGAGCTTGATGCCATCTACAAACTTGCTGAGGGTGCACTCAATACCCCTGTCTGTTATTAAGATAATAAACAATACTGACCCTAGTACAGACCCCTGAGGTATATATACCACGTGTCACAGATTATCTATCTGGACACTGAGCCTTTGACAACTATCCTCTGTATGCAAGCATCCAAGGAATTCCTTATTCACTAAACAGTCCACCCATCAAACCATATGTCTCCAACTTAAAGAGAAAGATGTTGTGGGGGACCAAGTCAAAGGCCTGAAAAGTCGTAGTACTGCATTGAAGAGAATAAAAGACTAACTACCTCATCTGATCACGATTTAGCTAAACTTGTATATTACAGATTTGAAAATGAAGATAAATTGTCTATTTTTAGAATCTGGCCTCATAGAACATGGGATGGAAAGGCAGTAGAAAAGGATGGAACAGTGATGTGAACTTCAACCCGGGCTTTGGGAGGGGGAAGAATCAGCTGTAGGTTTTTGCATGTCACAGAATGGTTGAAATTGGAAGGGACCTTCAGAAATCTTCTAGTCCAACTGGTCAGATGTATCTGTTGTGGTACAGAACAGCTGATACAGAATTAGATGTCATACAAGAGATTTTACTAACAGAAGTCCAAATACTGTAATGTCTAGTCCAGGTCACAGATAAGAATCCAGAAATCTATTTTTACAGTTCCTGCAGGAAGGTTTAGCTCTCACAAAATCAAAATCTAAAATCTAAATATGAATTTGTCTAGCATTACCCAGCAGAAGCACTGAAGAGAAGGAAAATTTTTAGATATCACAGCTATCTTGCCTGAGAATACAATTATGTAACCATTTATTTTTCCTTTTTTTTCCCCCTTCTTTTTTGTTTTTTTTTGAAGTAACATGGAAGTCCTTCTTTTCCAAAATGTAGGCTATAACTAATATCTAATAAAGAAGGATGTGTAGTAGGAGAAAAAAAAAAAATCTTCCTTTACATGTGGGAGGGATTAGAGCAGTTTATGTAAGGTTTTATGACTTAAAGAAGGAAGATTGAGTTTGCTTTCCTCTTAATGCCTGAAGGTGATTAATATATCTCTAAAATTGATAGTGCTTTTGCAAAAAGCATTGTCCAAAGTCTAAAAATAAGTCTATCTTGTCCTTCTGAAACTGTCACTGCAAAAGAGTTACAAATTCATAAGAATGTCATTAGAATAACATTCAGTGGAATCAATACATCTGAAATTCTTGATGTCTCATTTGGGGGTTCCAGTCTTTGCACATTGTCCTGTTATGAATCCTATGACTGGAGTGTAGCTATTGATGGATACAAGCTATTCAGAAGGGACAGAAGAGGAAAAAGGGGTGGGGGAGTTGCCCTGTATGTTAAGAAATGGACTGAATGTGAGGAGATATCCCTAAAGAATAACCACGAGCGAGTTGAAAGCTTGGAATTAGAAATCAAGGTAACAAGAGGAACCTTGTGGTTGGAGTCTACTACAGGCCACCCTATCAAGAGGAAAGTCTTGATGAAGTGTTCCTACTCCAACTATAGGAAACATCGCAGGCTCTTGTCTTGCTGGGAGACTTCACCTATGCCAACATTTGCTGGAAAAGTAATACAGCAAGCAGTGGACAATCCAGGAGGCTTCTGGAGTGCCTTTATTGCAACTTCCCTAGGCACATAGTAGACACCCCTACCAGAGTGGATGCAACACTTGATCAGGTGATTACCAATGGAAATGAGCTCATCAGGGATCTCAAGGCTGGAGGCAGCCTGGGTAGCAGTGATCATGCACTGGTAGAATTCATGCTACTAAGGGTCAGAACTCAGTCAAAAAGCACGGTCAAGACCTTGAATTTCAGAAATGCAAAATTCCAGCTCTTCAAGAGTTACTCAATAGGATATACTGGGAAACAGTCCTCAGAGACAAGGGAGCAGAAGAGAGCTGGCAGATTGTCTCTTCATAGACTTGAAGAGATCTTGATCCCCAAGTGTAAGAAATTGAGCAAGAAAGGGAAGAGACCAGTGTGGCTGAGCCACAACCTACTGGTCAAACTAAAAAGCAAGAAGGATCTTCACAGGAGGTGGAAGCAAAGACACTGGGAAGAGTGTAGGGATGCTGCCCAATTTTGTAGGGATGAGGTCAGGAGGTCCAAGGCATTGCTGGAGCTGAACTTGGCAAAGGATGTCAAGAATAACAATAAGGGATTCTACATGTATGTCAATGAAAAAAAGAAGATCAAAGAAAGCATACCACCTCTGAAGAGTAAAAATGGTGGTCTAGTAATAATGGTCAAGGAGAAGGCTGAGGTTCTCAACAATAATTTTCCTGGAAGAGAAAAGGACGGAAAGGGAAATGATGGGGAGTGGGAGTTAAGAGATGGAGGAAAGGACATTTATTAAAGTAGAATACATTAATATGAAGGTAAATATTTGTATGATTTCCCACACAAGAGGTTAGAAATCTCAGCCGTGAGAGTTCATTAAGTTTATTTAAACTGTGCTCTATCTCTATATGAAGGGACAAAAGTATTGTTTTTTAGAACCCAGCACAACAGCCCATTTTCTGAAACTCTACTCTAAGTGGAAACATACATAGGAAAGGGAATAAATGGGTTTAAATTACATTGGGATTTGGATGGGAAAGGGTCGTGAACTCAATCTAGTCTTGTAAATGCAAAAAACCCAACTTTTCAGAGCTTCATTTATCCTCAGAATACATGAGTTCTGCCCAGCCTCATTAGAGTGAAGCAGCAGAACATGAGTAAGGTGATATGTCACTATTCTTTCAACAAGAAGATGGCACAAGACAAGTAAAGTAGGTAGAAATACATTATTTAAAGTGAATAAATTATCCCCTTTGCCTATTTCTTAGCATAATATAGACTGAAAAAATCTTTTAAAGCTTACATATCTGTAAAGCTAGTTCTAACTAATCTCCATCAATGTCAGCTCCCACTCAAAAACATTTTATAGTTCATATTCAAATTCATATACACATACCTATACTGTAGATATGTATGCATACACAAAATTATACAGTGACCTATTCCACCCACCTACATCTTTCTTTGAGAAGTATTTATTTTTATAAAATTTATATTACTCTTAAGGATTTTTTTTAATGTAGGTTTATAGAGTACAGTATGTAAGGATACTATTCTTCATCTTTGATAAAGGCTTTCAATTTTACTTCTCCACAACATCTTTAAGTGCCTGAGATGATAGCATAATTGGAAAGGAAAGAGTTCTTCTCTCTTTTTTTCAAAAATTAATTCATACTCATGGGTTGTGCCAGATTTTTATGCTAGGAAACTAAGTCCTCTTAGGCACTACCTGTTCACAGTTGCAGTCTTAGCAATGAAAGGATGAAGTGCTCTGCCTGAGAAGTTTAACTTCATGCAAGAATGACCAGTGTTAGGGATGAGAGTACTTGAGACTCGGTTGCTTCTTGGAAACAGAGTTTTTGGCATCATCAAAAATTCTATGGCTTAATGAAAAAGCCTGTTGATTTCAAATCAGAGGAAAAGGCTGGATTTGCTGCATTTCCTCACAAGCCTGAAATTCTTAAGCATTTCTTTCCATCCTCATCCTATTTGAGCATTTGAGATAATCTAATTTTATTTCATTTGTTTGGAAATATCGTTTATACAATTCCCTCCTAAGTATTTAAATTCTTTGTTAAATCAGTTTCATATACTACTGATGTTTTGGTTCATTCTAAAATTAAAATAAAATAAATCTATTCTTTTTATATTTACTTTTTTTTTCAGTTTTGTTTTCTTGCTCAAAATTACTCAAGATTGCGAGTTACTTCATTGTAATAAATAATAATATTGCATAGAAGTTAAAATTATTATTAAAATGAAAACTATCTTCTTTTAATCCTTTTTTTTTTTTTTGTGCAGCCACAACCTCACTGTATATGCCTGAATATCAGCAACTGGATTGCGAAGGAGTTAAGATTAACACTGAAATTTTACTTCATATCTGTCACTTAACAGTTGTTAAACACTGAACAGAAACAATTAATACTAACAATAGGTTTATATGAAGTGATCAATTGGACCTTTATGCTCAATTGTGGAAGTGCTGTCACAGGACATGATACCTGTGGCATTTCTACAACATCTCTAATAAACACTCTGCATAGAAGTTTCTGCTTACACTGAAAGATAAAAAAGCCTATGACCATCTTAATATTTCATTAAACCCTAGCTAGTGAACAGTGCTGAACATAGAGAACTAAACTCTGCACATGATACTTTTGGTTACCCTGAAGTGAGTCCTTCTCAGCAAAAGCAGATCATATGAAAATACATCTTATATCGGGTCAAGCCTGAATACCAATTAGAAAGCAATGACATTCATAAAAATAGAAATAAAACCAAGATTTCTTTATTTTTTTACTTTTGCAATTTGAGATGAATTAAGATTACAATTTCGAAGTAAAGTAATGCATTACAGATATATGGTGCTGTCCTAAACTGTCATAATACTCTGCTTTCAATCTATAAACATCACTCCATTTTACTTCAGGTTGATAGAGGAAACAATAAGGATAGCTGTTCAGTCTGTAATATTTTGTTGTCATGTAACATATCATTAGATTTAAAATATTAGCACTAGAAGATGATAGTTATGGTATTTCAATCCATGTCTATTGACTGTCATGGCACTCAGACTGAGAGAACCAAGCAAAAATCTCAGAAGAGATTTAAGTACATATATACCTATACATGAGTTCATACTGCCTGGAGTCTACACAGCACAAACCTTTATAATCTATGTGAGAAGAACGAGAATTTAACAGTATAAAAAAAGACTATTGTTGTCTGGTATGGTACAATCTCCATCTTCATCTTGATATGGCTTCATATTCCAGCATAACCAATATTAGAAAAAGTTTAAAAGGACATTTTTGGAAAAGAAAAAAAAAACCAAACCAACAGAGTTTTAGTTTCTGTAAATCTACCAAACCAATTCTAGATAGCTGTATAGAAGGATTTTAATAATCTACATCCAGCTGGTTCAAACAGAGAGTTTTAATCACTGGAGATATACTATCAATGCAAATTTCTTGCATTTTGGTCTTTGCATATGAATATGGTATTTTTGTAATTCAGGCATAAAATGTTGTAACTGTATGAACAGAAAGTGGGACTATAAAGGTGGACAGTACAATCCCTAAGAAAACATCCTGGAGAAGCTCAGCAGCTTCCAGCATTCTCTTTAACAACTAGATGGAGCATTGTTCCTAAATAAAAGGAGGCATAGCTGAGTCTTTGGTCTGATGACTGGAATGACTTCAGACAGCAATGTCTGTCAATTTCTTTCCTTATTCTAATTCAACTTTTCTGTCTATTCTCAGGATGGTGCAGCATACTGTTCCTTCCATCTTTTTTTTTCCCGTCACCTGGATTTATGCATGATTTTACTGTCTCCACTGTGTCCTGTCTCCACAAAGAGCAGTCTGGCAATTAATCCATATTAGAAGTCAATAGAAAAACATAGAGCAAGATTGTTAAAAAAGGACTCTGATACTGAAACTCCTCTCATTGCTCAAAGCCTAGGTAAGATAAAGCACTATTCTATCAAGTGTTAGACTTGAATAACTATATATATAGACAGTGATAAAAAGCACAGCCACAATTTTGGGCTTTAGAATTTTGAGTCTGCCAGTTGCATATGTGTGAATGTAAAACTACTACTTCATGGAATTTTCCTTCCCGTGGGATCGCAAAGATTCCCACCAGCTGTGACCTTGGTGGCAGCTGTTTGTAAAATAGTAGAAAGATGTTTTACTATGGGTGTTGTGACACTCCAGACAATCACCCCAGGGGGTGGCTGGCTTCTTGTCCAATTGCCTGGAAGTTAAAAGGGTCTAAAAAGAGCTGTAAATTAATAAATAAAGGCTTCTTGGAATCTTGGTGAAGAAAATAATCTCTTCTCCTCTGGCAACTAGCAGATAAGCAACACATATGTATATTACTCTATATACATGAAAATTATGTGTGTGGAGAAACTCCTCTCACAGGTTCTATAAATAATTTACTTTCACATGGTGTCATGCATTTCTCTGATCACTGTTGAAATGGCGCATCTGCAATACCTATTCTAGTCGTCTGGCTGGAAATTAGTTCTTCCTTTGCCCCATCCAATAGTCAGATCATTTTGTTATAGAAGGAGATCAGGTTTGTCAGACAGGATCTGCCTTTCAAAACCCATGCTGACAAGGCCTGATCCCCTGCTTGTCCTCTGTATGACTTGAAATGGCCCTCAAGATGATCTGCTCCATGACCTTCCCTGGTGCTGAGGTCAGACTGACAGGTCTGTAGTTTCCCAGTTCCTCCTTTCTGCCTTTCTTGTAGATAGGTGTCATATTTGCTACTCTCCAGTCCATGGGGAGCTCCCCATTTAGCCAGGATTTCAGGTAAATAATGGAAAGTGGCCTGGCAAGCATGTCTGCCAGTTCTTTCTGCACCCTTGGGTGTAAGCCACACAGTCCCATAGACTTGTGTAGCAGGTCCCCAGCCACTTCCTCTTTAAATATGTTGAGCTCTCTCTGCTTCCTCTCCCTGTCTCCTGGCTCATGAGGCTGGTTGTCTAGGGAACAACTGGCTCCACTGCTAAAAACTGAGGTAAAGTAGGCGTTGAACACCTCAGCCTTTTCCTTATCCTTTGTTACTGTGTTTCCTGCTGCATCCAATAAAGGATAGAGATTCTCCCTAATCCTCCTTTTGTTGTTAATGAACTTACAGAAACACTTTTTATTATCCTTAACAGCTGCAGCTAGATTGAGTACTGTACTTTGGCTCTCCTAATTTTCTCCCTGTATAATTTCCCCACACCTTTATAGTCTTCACGAGAGACCTGCCCCCTCTTCAAAAGGCCATGAACTCTCCTTTTTTCTTGCCAAAAGTCCCTATTTAGTCAGGCCAGTCTCCTTCCCCACCTACATGTTTTTCAGTACACGGGGACAGCCTGTTCATGTGCGTTTAAGACCTCTCTTAAAGTATGTCCAGCCTTCCTAAGCTCCTATATCCTTCAGGGCAACCTCCCAAGAGACTTTGTCAATTAGTCTCCTGAATGGGTCAGAGTTTTCCCTCTGGAAGTCTAAGCTGGCAGTTTTACTAACTCCTCTCCTTGTTTCTCCAAGGATTAAGAAATCAATAATCTCATGGTCACTGCACCATAGACAACCTCCAATCCTGCATCACCCACAAGTTCTTCCCTGTTCACAAGAAGGCACCTCTTGGATTGTTCCCTCTCAGCTGTGTTGTATTCCCAGCATATATCTGTGATGTTGAAGTCCCCCACAAGAGCAGTGGCAACAGTGGCAGAGATTTCTCCCAATGGCTTATAGAAAATTTCATCTACCTCACTGCTTTGGTTGGGAGGTCTATATCAGACTCCCACCACAGTATCAGCTTTATTGGCCCTTAACCTAACCCAAGCACTCTCAACCCTGTCATCATTATACTTCATAGATTCATAGATTCATAGATATTAGGGGTTGGAAGGGACCTAGAAGATCATCTAGTCCAACCCTCCTGCCCGAGCAGGATCACCTAGACCAAGTCTTAGTCAATACTTGATTTCCGAGCTCTCATCTCTAACATACAGGGCCACTCCACACCCCTTCATCCCTGTCTATCCCTCCTGAAGAGCTTGTAACCATTGATTGTGGCACTCCAGTCATGTGAGGCATCCCACCACCTTTCTGTGACAGCAACTAAGTCATAGTTTCCTGGTGCATCATGGCTTCAAGCTCCCCCTGTTTGTTGCTCATACTGCGAGCATTGATCTAAATGCACTTCAGATGAAAATGATTCCAACACCTTCTTGTGAGTGTGGGCAATATTTCTTACCAGACCATTGTCAGGTGCTTCCATGATTTCTAAACATCTATCCCATCCCTCATAGGAACTGGCAGAGCGAGACTCCACACTAGTCCACCATCATCCTTCAAGCCCTGGCATAGAGTCATAGATTCATAGATATTAGGGGTTGGAAGGGACCTAGAAGATCATCTAGTCCAACCCCCCTGCCCGAG
>JAOEGS010020060.1:0-30870 GCA_025447755.1 Corythornis vintsioides
GGTTGATGAGGGGGGTGGGGTGGGGGGGGGGTGGAGTGGGGGGTGGAGGGTGTGGGGAAAGGAGAGAGAGAGCAAGCTATGAAAGATTTAGTTTCAAAGAAATAGAGTATGTTAAACATATTTTGAAATAATTTACTCAATTAGCAAAATAAGGTAATAGAGGCCATGCTCACAGCTCAATTTTTTGTTTATAAATATACATACATGTATATTGTGCAGAACACAAAATAATTCCATCTGGGGAGTTCAGTATTGTCTTGCACAAAAGGATTCTACTTGAGTCATTAATAGTATATTTTATTAAAGGAAAATTGGCTTCAAAAGTCATTGGGAATTGTGGGAGTAAACTTGGGATGAAAGTAATTATCCCCTTGCCCTGTCTCTTCCCTTGTGTTTCATTTTTCCAGACACAGACGGCAACAGCAGCTCCTCTGTCTTCTGTTCCTTCCATGTTTGATCTTCTGCCTGAGCTTTCTTCTGCAGGGTCCTGGAGCCCGTAGGAATGAGGGTATTGTGTCCATATTGCATGTGATGACATGTGTTTGAACCAGCACCAGGGCAGCCTGGTGAGAAGGGCTTAAAATCCAGCAGGGCTGAACAGCAGGCCAGGTCCCTGCTGGCAAAAAAAAAAAGCTCAGCCACCTCTTTAAAACCCTTTTTGGGCTAAAAGACATAGGAAGAAGTTGAACTTGCTGTGGCACCTGCTTTTTTCTTCTGCCTAAAGGCTTGAGGAGGTCCAGGATGAAACAGAGGTGAGCAGGTTAGCCCAGGCAGGTGTTGCAGCATGTTGGTGCAAAATAGGATACAGAGGCATTCCCCAATATAGGGAAGCAACCTGGGAAACCCCACATCAAGGTGGGTAGGTTGAGAAGCAGAGTGGTGGATCATCCCGACTGCCTTTGCAAAGAAGTGGGAAACAGGTGGCAATGAAGGTCCTCCTGAGCTGCACCTGGGCAAGGTGTTTTGTGTTGAGCTTTTGTACCTCATCTTAGCCACCCCTGTCCAGGAGAAAGCCAACACCAAGGGGCTGAAAACCCATTTCTTTTAGAATTCAAGAAGAAAGTGAGTGCAGTTCCTGGGTGGTAAAAAGTCTCCATGGTTTAACTTGGAAAGGCTACAGAATGTTTTGTCTTTCATACAGCTAACCCCCTTTTGCTTTTAATCAATACAATGACTTATGGAGTGAAGTATCTTTCCAAAATGTCTACCCCATAGATTACTGTTCCTTGCTGAGAGGGTTGGTCATGAATTCTTGACGATGGTGCCTTTCATTTCATCCAGAAAAACACTGTTTGTCATAAATGAGGCAATAATTAATGCTTACTGGGAATGCTGGATACTGGTTTTAAACAATAAAACTGTGAACCCACAGAGCATAATGTCACGTGGAAAAGACTATTTGGCTCAGGAAAAAGTGGGGAGGAGGAAAAGGGTGAGACAGATAGAGGAAGAGTTCAACAGAAAGACAGTGGCTCTTACACAAGGCTGAAACTAAGAGGGAAGTGGGAAAAATCACTTTTCCTCTTGTTAAAATAAAGGAATCCATTCAGTTAATATTATGTCAGGACAAAAGGTCAGGGATCTTCCCATTGCTAAACATTGCATTTGGAGCCCAGTATCATAGCTGGGGGGAACATACAGCAAGTATTCCAAGAAAAAAAAAAAATCATCCTCTCACAAAATTCAATAATAAACAAATAAATAGAGTGTGTGTTCCCTTCAGTGTCAGCGAGCGTGTCACTGCCTCAGCACTGAGGGCTGCTTTTATTCACAGCACAGCATTACCCAGAAAATCCAGTGAGATCAGGACCCAATTTTTCTCACTACTGTACAGATGCACAGTGTGAAGTGAAGGGTGTAGAGAGTTTCTCCTATGAGGAAAGGCTGAGGGAGCTGGGATTGTTTAGTCTGGAGAAGAGGAGGTTCAGAGGGGACCTTAATGCTCTCTACAACTACCTGAAGGGAGGTTGTAGGGAGGTGGGGGTTGACCTCTTCTACCAAGTTAAAAATGCCAGGACGAGGGGCAATGGCTTCAAGTTGCACCAAGGGAAATTTAGGTTGGATATCAGGAAAAATTTCTTTACAGAGAGAGTGGTTAGGCATTGGAATGGGCTGCTCAGGGAGGTGGTGGAGTCCCCATCCCTGGAAGTGTTTAAAAACCGTGTGGATGTGGTGCTGGGGGACATGGTTTTGGGACCCTGGCAGTGCAGGGTGAACGGTTGGACTCAATGATATTAAATGTCTCTTCCAACAAAAGATTCTATGATTCTATGAAGTGACCTTTGCTTGAAACCAATGCTCCAGCCACCAATGCTCCAATGCTCTGGGCACTCCATTATGTCTCTTTGGCAGGTGGATAAAGAAGGACAGAAAGGTACTGTGGCCCTGATTACAGAAGAAATCAATAAACATTTAGTAATCAAATACCTTGATACCTTACAGATCTGGCCTTGCACGAATTGCTCCTAGTTAAACAGGAAGCCTATGGCAAAGATGAGAATTGAATCAGACCCTTTTCCAAAACCCAGCTTTACATGTATATGTGTTAATCCACTGGAAACTCTAAGTGAACTCTCATTACATCCATTAATTTTTGCTTAATTAAACAAATCTTTCACAAACACATGTGAGATATTAGCTCCTTTTCTGTATAGGAAAGAAAGACAGCTACATGCACAGAGGGACACTGGTAATTAACATGCAACTGGTAGGCAGACAGAGTCTGGAAACCCCCATGGTTATAATCATTCCATGGGAAAGGCATTGCAAGTGTCTGTTCCAGGTTTTTCTTCTGGAAGTGAATGAGGATCTGTTTTGAAGTGTCACGGGAGAGACTAAGGACTTGAATTGCTGTCTGGCCTCCACTTGATGTCCCACTCCTTTAGCTGCTCTCCCTGAATGGAACTTGGACACCACTTGTGACAAAATATGAGATTTATGGAGATGCAGGTTGTGTTAAAGAACTACTGAAATTATTTATTTATTATACCCAATTAAAAAAAACATGATGACAACTGTAATCTCTGGCTTGAGCATCTGCACTCTGCCTTAGGAATGACCTGAAGAGCTAAATCTTCACTGAGTCTATGGGATGGAGCAAATTCTTCTGTCCAGTCTCCTCTGAACGGATTCAGAGAGTAAAACAGCCCGCAGGAAACACAAAACCTTGTGCCTTGATGGCAAGACCTGGTAACTGAGGAAGAAATTCCACACTCACTTTTGGTATTGCTAACTTTAATTCAATTTCATATAGGTCCTGAAATATTTGTTGGGTTTTTTTGCCTTAAAATAGATACTAGCAGCTAGTATCATTGTTAGCAAATAACTATAAAGGCCAAAATTGAAGAGAAGCTTTTTCCCATATCTCCATCTGGCTGCTTCCATCCATCTCCCTTCATGTCTGACCTTTCTCTATGATGCTAAATGAACCTTCCCATTTCTTGATTTGGAAGTGTCTTAACACATATGTCACTTTTTTTATACTCCAAAATAATAATGCAGATCTCTAGGATTCACTAAAACTTCAGCCTAACTCCTCTTCTCAAATGATTTCAAAGGAAAATATTCCGTGCAGATCTCCTTAAATGAACTGTCAACAAAATATGCTCTGGGAAGCCAAAATTCAGAAAAGTCACCCAGCGTACTGACTGGGGAGCAGAAAAACAAACCAGGAAGCTGTTCCCCCAAAACAATTGGAACCTCGTCCCACCAGAGCAGCTCTGAATGCTGAAGGTTTCCCTTGGTGCCTGTCTGAGGAATCCAACCCCTCACCTCACTAACTTCGCCCTCAGAAAGGTTATCTTGAGATCAGAAATGTTGCATTGCGTGACTTGGATCCATTGTTTATAGAATTGTCTAACTGACTTCATATGTATCTGGTCCAGGGAAACTGATGTTATTAAAACACAACATTGAGACACTGAGCTCTGATAGCAGTTCAACATGAACAAATAAAGCAAGAGTTTTCCCCAAAGTAAAGCAAAGCAAGGATCCCGGCCTTCGTGTGAACTGCAGGGATGAAAGGAGGATGTGATACCATCATCTGAACGTTGACCTTTTCACTGTTGTTTCTTTTTCCAGCTCTGAGCCCCGGTCCTGGGTCTCTCCCACTCTCTTTTATCCCCTCAATTCAACTCCAGAAAACCCCTGGAGCAGGTAAACTGTGAGCTGAAAAGGTTTTTCTCATGTTTTGACTCTATTTACTGCTTTTGCAGCCTGGTCAGAGGAGCGTCTGGATTGTTAGTTGTAACTTTTAACCCCCAGTATCAACTCTGCTTGTTCAACGTCTGTGGCTTAAATGGGCGCTTGGACTAAAAGGTAAAAACATACACCCTACCTGACTGTATTTGTGAAGTGTTGGCATCTCATTAGAAACATCTGACTATGAGAGCTTTTTTCCATGTACTTCCTATCAAATGTCTGGAATAAAAACTCTGTTACACCTGGTAGATACAGAATAATCTCACTGAAGTCTTTGATAGTCCTGCAAAAAAAAATAAAAAAATAAAAAAAATTAGAGGTTACAGCAACCTCTAATTGTAAATATCAGAGAAAACCCACCATGAATCCTTAAAATGCTGTGTGCTCTTATTCTAGAGAAATACTGCTCATGGAGCTGCTCTGAAAAGTAGAGAAAGTTTGATGTTCCACATGGAGGTTCCATAACTGTTGAGTGAGATCTTTTGTATGACTGAAGAATTTGGGTTGATAAAGATCATTAACTGACATATATCCAAGAGATTTCATGCAGAGATCACAGAACTCTTAGAAATGGATGGCAAGGGAAATGCTTCAAGTATTTCAGACATCAGTGGAAAGTGGCCAGTTTTGAGGTGTAATATTTTTCTAACAGCTCACAGCAGGAGTAAATAATAGTTGATGTATTGCCTGCATGGCAGAAGAAATTTCTACAGCAGCAATATGTACAAGCCTGGATGAAACCTGGCCAATGAATTTAGTGCTTATAATACCCTCCTTCCCATGAAAAAAAGCCCAGCGTGTCCATAAGGAGCACAGGTTTTGCCTGGGAGTCCAGACATTATCACTAGGCTGTCTGTAGAGGAGGGCAGTATGGAGCTGGAGCTACCAAAGGGAATGGCAGCACCAGGCTGTTGAACTTTGGTGCTCAGGACTGCTCTCCATCCCCATGTCATTTTAAAACAAGCAAAGAGTAAAACACATTAAGACTGAAGAGAAAATGGAATCTTCCATGTTGGAGTGTCCTGGGCTGAAGGATGGAGGGAAGAAGAGCCATCATTCTGTATTTCCAAGTCCATGCTAGAGGACAAGTTAGATGGGAGGCATTGGGAGAGCAAGGATCACCCCTGCTGTTCAGTGTAGTTTTGCACCAGACAGGTGAAGGCACTGTTTTCTCCTAGGAACAGAAGCTACTCTGAAAACTTCACTTGCTTCTGTGCTCAAAACCAGATGGATTGTAATGGTAATAAATGAATTAAATCTTTATCATTTGAGCAGCAAAGCCAAGAAGAGAAGGAAAACTAAGCCCAAAATGTCAGAAAAGGATTCCACATTCCCCATAGAGGAAACAGATGTAAATCTGGCAAAGCTGTCATTTGGAGATCCAAGAACTGTGGGTTCAAATGAGGTCTGGGTTATTCAGCCAAGTTTATTGTCACTGGTAAACCTCATTTTAGCATACAAAAGATTGCAGCCCTGAAATGTCAGGAGGTCATTCTGCACCATCAAGGGGTTATCAGACCCCATAGAGGGACTACTTTGCAAACCTGTGGTATGACAGCGTTTGAAAGTTCCTTGTTGTAGACCAATGCACTTGGATGGATGTCAAGATCTGATATTGGTGGAGCTGCAAATGGCTTGATGCTGTTACAACATGACTTGAGAAGACTCATGGAGAGAAAAACCAAACCAGCCAATGATTTTAGTAAATGAAAAGGCATGCTGAAAACTGTAGAACGTGGAAAACCAGTAAGTTAAATCACAATTTTTCTTGAACTCTCTGCACTAAGTCTAGCAACACCTTTATTAAGCAAACCTCCTTACCTTCTTAAAATGTACTGCCATAATTATTTGTGCTCACAGAAACATGTATCTTGGTCTCCAGCGAATAGAGTCTGGATACCAGCACATTTCAAATACTATTTTCCTGTGTCTCCATTGCCTTTGTCATGGCCTTGGAGACAAGTGGGGCAGAAGGCAACAGGAAGGCTGAGGAGGAGACTGGAGCAGTAAAAAGCTCCAGCTTCCCTTCCTTCTGCTTCTGGGGCAAACCAGTCCTCTCATGGCACCAGTTCCTGTGGCTTGCATGCTGGGTGGTGATGGGGACTCTCAGCAGCAGACAGATGTCTGTTGTCATCAGTGCTAGGTCAAGAGCTCTCTGATGACTACAGGTATTAAATACCCTCTCCAGGCTATTCTGTCTGGGCAAAACAGCAGGTTCTGAAGCAAAACCAACATTTAGAATGTTTAAGTTGTGTAACATACCTTTCAGTGTAAACCAGGGCTCTCATTCTTGCTTCCCCTTGCCCTGCACATCTCATCAAAATTGCTTTTGTCAGTCAAACATTGTTTTTTTTTAATATTATGCTCTTCCCTCTTTGACCTGGTTATCTTGGCACTTAAGGCATGCTTGCTTGCCAAGGTAACTAAGTTTAATCCATGGATCAATGTACCATTCCCACGTGTCAAGCTTCAGAGAAAAAAAGAAGTGTGAGAGAAATTTACTGAATATGCACTTTAAAATATATATGTTTTAAAGTGCTTCTTCATTAAACAAAATTATCATAGAATCCTAGAATATTTTGGGTTGGAAGGGACCTTTAAAAGTCACCTAGTCCAACCTCACAGTGATCTCTAGGAAGTGTTTGTGAGAGGAAAGGCGGATTTTTACCAACAGATGAAGATGCTACCAAAGTATGTGAGTGTCTGCTACTGTAGAGATGTAGTCTACTCCATAAACTCATGAAAATGCTGGCTGAGCAGATAATCCTACATGAGTTCTGTCATCCATCTCAGCATCTGTGGTGCTTGACCTGACTTCTGTCCCTTCTGTAGAGGAGGCAGTCAGTATTCTGAAACTGGGCAAAGTCATTATCATAGAATCATGGAATCAGTGTGGATGGAAGAAGCCTTTAAGATCATAAATTCCAACTATTAACCCGGCATTGACAGGTCACCATTAAACAGTGTCCATCAGCACCACATCTACACAGTTTTAAAATCCCTCCAGGGTTGGGGACTCACCACTTTCCTGGGCAGCCTGGGAATATCATAGTGCAACATAATTACACATCAGTGTTATTTAGCAGGACAAACTAATCACCAGACTACCTGGCATTTCATTTGTGGTGCTGAGAAAACATCATGTTGTAAAGACCCAGCACGACACCACCTATAGTGAGTGGTACAGAAGGATAAAGAGGATGAGATGAATTCTCTTTAGAGGTCTCTTCCAACCCAAAGCTTGCTATGATATCATGAATAACATGCCTTGGACTAACACCAGAACTTGTCCCAAACAGTTTTCTTGTCCCCTGCCTGCACCTCCTGTTTTGTTAATTACTAGGGGAGACTGAGGCAGGAGGTCACTCACTGCAGTGGGGAACTGCAGAGGACACCAGCATTTCAGGCTCCCACAGTTTTCCAAAAGAACTGTTGTTTTTCTGTAAACCAGTTCAATATACTGGAGAAAGCCTGTATTTCTGCCTAGGTCAGGAGTGAGTCAACACAATCCGGATTTGAAGAAACACCAATAGCAGGCTAGAGAGAAATTCCAGGGAGGATGAGATGGTAGATGAGCTTGACTGAGCTTCTAAATGGTTGGTTTCACTCATTCAAAGGGCAGTCATGGATAACCTGTGCAAGGTGTGGAGTGCATCAGCCCATTGGCTGTCTTTCAGCCACTTACTCCTGCCAAAAAGGCCCCTGGCCCTGTGAGGAAATGCTTCCCAGCATCTTGTGGCTCCTAAACCTCTTGAGGCTGCAAGGCAAAAAGTTGATCCTTTGGGGATGTGAATGTTTTTCTATGAGTGAAAAATGAAATGTCGTACAGTCAGGCAAGCCATCAAGAAGGGTGTGGTCATCAAGCCAGTGTTTTAGAAAAGAAACCCAACAAGAAAGTGATGTGGAAATGGAAAATAAATAAATTTAAACACAAGGCATTCCTGCTTCCAGACTGGTGCTAATAAAGCAGCTATTAGGTGGAGACACTGTGGTGGTGATGATGCCTGAGTTGATGTGGTTGTTGGTGGCTTTTTTTTTTTGTTTCTTGCAAGACCTTAATCAGTGTTACTTGAAACGATTATGTGGGTTTTAAAATAGCAAGAAGCAGTAAATTTTAATGGCATGTCTGGATGCTGTTCTACGTAATTTCTATATGGAGCAATATTAAAACCTTAATAAATGACCCATATCTAAACCAGTCTCCCTTTCTCCCTCTTATACACACCCAGCCCCCGGCTCTAACAAATATCTTTGATGCTTATGTCACAGGATGGGGAAGACATGGCAGAAGTGAGGGCCAAGGTGGGGTATGGATCAGAGGAGGACAACATTCTAGAGGGAAGAAGCGTGTTTCCTCAATTTTCCTTTCCCTGTCTTCATTTGTTTTTTCCATAGGAAAGTATAATTTGGGGAATACTGAATGGAAATCATGCCTCTGCCACAAATCTGACTTTATGCTAATTCCTGCTCACATTTTAGCAGCTAAAAGCCAAGAGAAGTGGCACGTGAGTTATTGTCAGCTCAAGGTGTGGGATTCGGACAGCACACACAGGGGCATAAAGAAGGGATTTCACTTCTGGCAGACTCCTGAGCTGCCATTTGGAGTTTGCCTGCCACCATCCCCTTTCTCCAAGAGGTTTCCTTCTGGTCATCAAAAGGGAAGGATGACCAGCAATTTGGACTGTTCTGTTTTGTTCTGCTCTTCAACATTTACTGGTTTACATTGCTATTTACTTTCTATACAAATATATATATATATCTCTCACTAGTGTCTCGAGGATAATCCTCCCTTGAAGCCCCATCCTTATGATATATTCTTTTTCAAATGCAATTTTTTTCCTCCTCTTCATATGAAACCTCACGGTTCCAGTTTGTGACCTTTGCCTCTTATCCTGCACTACTCTCACCTCATCCTTTTGCCCCCCACCCTTTAGTTATTAATCAGCACTGATCTGATCCTCTCTCAGTCTTCTCCAGCTAAACAGTCCCAGGGCTCTCAGCCCTTCCTTGGCACAGGGTTGTTCCAGTCCCCTCAGCACATTCATAGCCTCTGCTGGACTCTCTCCAGCAGTTCTTTGTGTGTCTTGAACTGGGGACCCCAGAAGTGGACACAATACTCCAGATGTGGCCTCTCTAGGGCAGAGTAGAAAGGGAGGGGAACTTCTCTCAACCTGCTGGCCACACTTTTCTGAATGCACCCCAATTAACAGTGACAGTCTGTCTGCAAGAGACCTGGTTGTGGATTAAAACCATCGAAAAAGAGGCTCATCCCTCCAAATGACAGTGCTAATCAGCACAGGTTGGAAAACTGTAGGAATCAAGAGGGGGAGGAAAAGAACTGGAGGAGAAATTTGTAGGACTGAAGCAAAAATGATGCCTGCTCAGCCTGCTCAAGTGGGTGGCTATTTGAAAGCCAAAGGCTGTACGTGGGAAATCCTAGATAAACATGAGGGTGTATTTATACCTTCCTCCAGGCTGGCTGACACAGGTGCTGACCAGACACAGGTTACCTGGGTGGCCATGATGCTGGGGGGGAGGCCAATCGATGCAGGGAGCACCCTCACAACTAGGTGCCTCACACACCACCAGCAAGGTGTGTGTTTGCTCTTGCAATGGCAAGAGCTCATTTGAGTCATGATAGCTCACTGGGGGAAATAATAATTCAGTTCTTTCTTTCTTTTTCTTTTTCTTTTTTTTTTCTAACAGTGATACTATTCCCCCTCAACATTCCCCCTCAACCCATGGTCTGATTCCTCACCTGGCCTTTCCACATCGTTATGGCTGCTGTTATTGATGTCATAAATCATGGTTTGTAATAAACAGCAGAGAAGCTCTGAGAAATGGGAGGCCAATTCCTCCACCAAGGTGGAAGCCCCAAGTTCTTGGGTCCTTCTCCTTCCCGGTGGCAATTGACTCCAGCTTCAGATGTGCATTGGCTTTGTGCGTGTGACAGCATCCCCCAGCTCCCTGAGAGGCCCAGCTGTCACCAGGGGATGAAGCTGTGACTGCAGGAGAAGCCTTTGACTGCTTTTGCTGGCACTCTAGGGGTGCTCAATGCTTACCAGCCTCCCATCACACTACAGTGGGCTGGGCCTTTTTTTTAGCTCTGCGTGTGTTCAGCTCAGACAAAAATGTTTCCACTTACTTTTCCCCCTCCTCTCTTCGGAATATGAGGCACACACTTGTCATGCTTAAAGGAGTGGATTTATGGTTGACTCTGCCTCTTATCTCCCCACAGAGCTCACTGGAGCTGCTCTCCAGATGGGACGGTATTACAAGCTTCATTATATAAAGCCCAGTTCAGCCTACAGTCCAGATGTTCTTTGTTCCCAGAAATATTCCTTCCCAACAGTAAGTAGAAGGGAGCTGATGATGGAATGCAGCCTCTGCTCCTTCTGTTTGCATTGCTTGTTTATGGGTTACACACCCCAGTCCCAGACAGCATAGTCACCTCTCCAAAAGCCACCAATTAGGCCTGATTCTGGGACTCTGGGTCCTGGGCAGTGCAATTCCTGGGGGATAGGGAGGGGAAGGTGGGAGATGATGGAAAGGATCCAACAAATCCTGCATGGGCTCAGCTACCTTGACAGACTACACCTCATGTAAAGATTGTCTTCCTCTTTCAAGCAGTAGATACGTGTTTCCCTTCATCCAAGACCAGACAGAGGGTGTAAAGCAAAGCTCACTTCACCCAGTTTGCAAAGGGGAAGATGTAGGATCTTGCCAATATGAGGTTTTGAGGAAGAAAATCACAGCTCTCAAACAAGTCCTCTGACAGCAGCAGTGTGAAAGCAATCCTGGTGGCAGCACAGCAATAATTACCCATGCGTTTGCTGCCGATAAAAACGTCAGTACCCATTCTGAGTGAAGTCTCCTGCTCATAGAAAACTGTTTGCTGCTGGTGACCTTCTGGCAGGACCTGGGGAGCTTGCTGCAGGGAATGCTGGTAGCCTGAAGCATTGCCCGGCTTAGCCCCCTGCTCCATCCGTGTTCAGCCATGGAGCTGCACAGATGCTGGTGGCACAGTGGGACCAGGCAGCCCCAGGCTCGGTGTGGTGCTGATGGCCACGGGGAGCTTGCCTTGCCTCTTCACACTGCGTCCAGGCACATCATGCAGCAGTGGAACTGGCCCCATGAAAAAGACTTGATATTTATGCAGCTTTCCCTGTGTCCTGAACTTTGCCTGTGTCTCTGGCAAAAGGGCAGCTATCCCAGGTCAGAGCACTGCCTCAAGCCAGTGCGGGGAATCGGCTTTCAATTTCGGCAGTGACTTTCCTTCCCTTTTTTCTCTTATCCCTCCAGCCATCGCAGAATAATTCCCATCCCTATTAGCTTACCACCCTCCCCCTTCCTTTCTCTTCCCCTTTGAAATCCTCCCGCCTGTCCCCGGGATGGGGCAGGGGGAGGCGGGGGGCGGCAGGAGAATTCCTCCAGATATTACACAAAAGCCTCATGTATCCCCAGTGTCAACCCCAGAGGGCGGCTGAGTAATTTAATTAAGGCAAAGGGGCTTTTGTTTTACTTGCTTTCTTTTTTGGTTTTCTCAAGTTAAAGACAAGAAAAGAAAGAGGGAGAGAAATGTTAGCCCTCAGAGGAGGCACAGCAATGCAAGAATTCTTGTCTCTGCTCAGTCTCTTGCTGAGGAAAGACCATGGGCCTGTCACCCAGAGCTCATGGGAATCCCCAGCCTTGGACGGCTCCCCTCCTGCGGTGCTGATTTTAAGGGGCTGGCATATTCCAATAATTAGTGTGTATTCTTCTGCAGACACAAACATTCATGCCTTTCCCTTCATCTACCCCACCCTGCTCTTTGTCCTTCCCAGTACGCGTCCCTCTGTTCCTGTGTCTTGCCCCTTTCTACCTCTTTCCTTCTCCCATTCCCACTGCCTGTCCCCTCTCTTCCTCCTTTCCACTTCTCCCTTTTCTTGCTCTCTCCATGTACTTGCTTCCTCCCTTTGTTCCCTTCAGACCCTGACTTCCTTCTCCCCCTTGCTCTGCTGTTGAGGTGAAGCTTTCCCCACTGAGGTAGCAAAGATGTTTTTGGCACTATTTCTTAGCAAGCACAGGCCTCATTCTCTCACCCCCAGAGCCGTGGCAGTTCCCTCTGTGGGAGTGGTGGCAAAAGCCCTTGGGATGGGTTTGACTTGGCCATGTGTCCCTCTTTTCAGTAGCCCTCATGGCTCCTCACTTTCTTAACACTGGGCTGTGGCTACAAGGCCACTTCCAGCCCTCACTCAGGAGCCCCATCCCTGCTTTCTCTCTTCTGCCTCATGGCCAAACCTTTACTGTCCTCAAAGCTTGTGTGTGTGTTTATTTACCTTTCAGTTCATAACCTCTCTGAACTGTTCACCCTCCTGCTTCACCCCATCCCCACTCCCCTTTCCAACGAGCTGCACAGGCACCCTGAGGGGGGGGGTGGGGGGGGGTCCCATCAGACCCCCTACCTGCAGAGGTTAACACAACATGGCGGGCCTGCGCTTCATTCCCTGTTTTGTCACAGCTCCCCAGAGTCAGGCATCTCCCCTCACAGCCTCCACGAGCTTCATGTCTGTGGCAGCCTTCCCTTATTGAAGGGGATGTAGAGACCAATTAGTTGTTATACAATAGCTCTGGATGGCCAGGCAATTGGACCAATGGCACTTGCTCAAATTAATAGAGTCTGGAATTCATTTAGCTCCAGGAAAAAAAAAAAAAGCAAAGCTAATTCAAGCTTTAATATCTCTCTAGTATCTCCTTAGACGAAACAGGATAGGTTTTTTTAGTGCCTGTACTGAATGAAGTCGTATATATCAATACACACTGGTAAAAGCCCTCATTCCTAGACAGAAAACTGTCACTCTGAAATGACAGAAAAGTATATTTTTCCTTGTGTCTAGACCATCTGTACAATAAAATGCATTCAGAAAGAAAATGAGCTTAGCAAAGGAGGCCCTTTTCCACAAATAAGGAACTTACTAACATAAGAAGAAGGCCCCAGAGCAAGAATAAGACTGCTTCTAGGAAGCAAAGGCCAAAGAGTACATGAGAACATCTGTGGCCACCAAAATTTGTAGTCCAAAGAGATCAGTGGTGGTCACAACAACTTTGAAAGACAGAACAAGGCATAACCAGTCTCAGCTGCAGAAGAGGAGATGTCAACCTGCCTGGAAAAGAAGCAAAGGCCTGCAGGGTGCCATCAGCCGGGATTAGGGCACAACCAGGGCAGACCAAACCTGCAACCCCTCAGCTGGGGATTGCATTAGATGACCTTTAAAGGTCCCTTCCCACCCAAATAATTTTATATTTCTACGATTCTGTGAAGCCATTTGCCTCCCCCTTGAATATGTGCTGCAGACATTGTCCTCCTTTAATCTATTAATGAGCTCTTCGTACAGATCTTGACACAATTAGGAAACACAGACGAGAGAGAAGCTGGAATTTTCTTGAGTGGCTAATTTCATATAAAAGAAACCAGGGCTGGAAGATGGCAGAGACATGTTTCCTACAGTACATGATGTTCATATAAAATGTGTTCTTGGCTCCTCTCACACATCGTTTATCCCGTCTATGAAGCAGGAGGCAAAGAAACGGCACATAAAACTGTCCACACGAGCTGGCAGCTCCGGAGGCCTGACATCCTGCTAGCTTGGCTCTCGTGGCCACCATGCTGCGTGCCTGTAACCCTTGCTGTTCACTGCGTGTGACTTACTGAGGCTAAGGGTGAGATCCAGGAACCAGAGCTCCTCCATAGTGCCATCGATGGGCTGTATGAAAAAACAAACCACTTAACTTGTGTATTGAGGAGAAATGGGTTTAGTGTTCAGGCTGGACTGGTTCTTTAATCAACAGAGCTTGTCACACTTGCACTGGTTTGTAGGCAATTTTTCAACTTAAAGCACTGATTTGCTCTGTTACAATTCATGTTGCATTGCTCACTTGTTGGAAATCAGATTAGGATGAGATACACAAAGAAACACACAGGCCTCTAGCACTTCATGGATTTTAATGGCATACACGGAACACTGAAAAATTAGTAGCAGAAGTAATTTCATTTTTTAGCTACTGATCACTTTGTTCCCTCTGCAAAGGTAAGGTCTCTAACTAGGAAACAGCAGCTCTTCCCCTGGCCTTGATCCGTCTCTCAGTGTAGAGGGTGATAGTGCACAAAGATTCCTATAGCTAGAAAACTATTCCTCACTATGTGAAGAGATACCCTGCTGAGCAGCTCTTACTGCATCAGTCAGTGAACATGACATCATCCAAGAAGGGGCAAAATGCTAATTATTGCAATTTCACATATCAGAAATGTTTAAAGGGCTTCTGGTGTGAGAAGATCTGGAGGCTGGTGACGGATTCATTGTTTTGAAAGGCTTTGGCAAAGCTGTAAATTGACAGTGTTAAAAAAGAAAAGCTTTTAAGAAAAAGATAATGAATAAAGAAAAAAGTATATTATTCAAGTATGTGACCCAAGTAAGAGAATGATGGGAGGGACGTTTGTCTTCAGTAACCATGATTCCCTTAGACAAAGCCTGCCTTGGGAAGTAGTTCATTAGGAAAGTAAAACTAACCCACCTTCTGCTGCTTGCTCCTGTCAATGTATGCAGGACACTGCAGCCCTCAGACCAGGCTGGAGGATTAGGAGGTTGAGGAGAAGGGTTTGGGGAGAATGCTGTCTGTGAGAAAGCAGCGAGCTAGAAGCCAAAGCCAGCACATGCACTGAAAAATGTCATCCTAGATCTCTCCCTCCCTCCTTCCACATACCATCTTCCCAGAGCACTTTACAGGGGTCTGTGGCCAAGCCAAAGGAGCCAAATCAGAAAGAAAACAGTGCATCTGTCACAAGCCACCTCTGCTAAGGGCTCCCTTGTCCATTGTCTCTGAAGAAGAGCTGTCACGCCTGCGGGAACCGAGCATGGTGCTGGACTGCAGTCAAGAGCCAGATAAAAATCAGATACTTTCATTTTACAAGGTGTAATTTTTTTTTTTTCTGCATGCAAAGTTTAGCCAGTGGTCATCCTGCAAGCTGAGGTCCTGTAGAATACCTCTCACAGAAGAGGGGTTCCACCCTTCAGAGGCCCCACTCCAACAGTTCCTTGTCACTCCTGTGCTGAGGACTCCAGAACTGGACCCAGCACTGCAGGGGGGTCTCCCCACCACACCGGGAGCAGAGGGGCATGATCCCCTCCCTTGACCTGCTTGTTGGTCCCTGCAAAGGTCTCACTCCAGCTGTGGGACCAGTCTCACAGTGGCCACGAGTTCCCACATCACGTTTACCCTCTCGGGTTTCGTGTGTTTTCCTTGGACTCCTTTTGGTAAACCTTTGGCTTCAGCATATTATTAGGGAAACAAGAGCTTGGTATTAAGCGATGATTATGTAATTTATTCTGACAGCGAAAAACGTGAAAAGGGGAAATTGACATCTGTGATTTTAGTTATGCGCTGACAACTATAATTAATCTTAATTCCAGCAAGAAGCCAATCAGCGAACATGACGGAAGAGCTCCCAGTCTCACAGGCTGCTGCTGCCTAGGGACAGCCTTTTCAGCCAGGCACTAAACAGGCACAAGGTAAGGAGTTAAAAGAGCAGATGCTTTAAACTGGGAGCTAACAGCCAGTCGCTGACAACAGCTGCTCCAGGGCAGTGGAGTGGTCAGTCCCGGTGTATGGTGGCAGAGGGGGTTTCTCCTGGGGTGAAACCTGTCTCACCCTTGACAGGAGCCCCTCACCAGGTGCATGCAGCCTCACGGGCGGAGCTGTGGTGGGAACATGGAGCCACCCTGGGGGTGGCAGGTGCCCTCCCAAGCCCTGGTCGAGGAGCTCCTCGCCTTGGTGAGAGGGCACAGTGTGGAGGTGAGTAGAGTGAGTATGGGGGGAGTGGGATTGCTGGGACATCACTCTGTCCCAGCAGGCAAACAAGGTAGATAACACAGAACATTGCTTTTCCCACCTTCTGCTCACTGTCTTCCCACGGTGGAGAGGGGACAATGACAAAAAGTTCCTGCCTGGTTCAATAATCACATCCCCTCAGCACCAAACCCACCTTCTCAGGTGCCTTTATGTCACAGGCACAAGGTGGAACAGAAAAACAGTGAGGTTGTTTCTTTGCCTTGCTTAGAAGTGTCACTGAGGTTAAATCAGCTTACACCTGCCATAGAAATGAACTTCAACCAAGAAAAAGAGATGAGTCATTGTCATCAGTGACTCTCCCCTGATGGGAACGGAAGGTCCAATGTGCCAACTCACTTTTTAGAGCAGCCTGCTGCCTTGCTGGGGCATGGGTTAAAGATGTGGCAAAAAAACCCTTCCTACCTGGGTAAGGCCCTCAGGTTGTCACATAGGTGGTGACAAACTCCACGAGGAGTGTGGGGGTAATGCAGAGATTTCAGGATGCATCATGCATTCATTCAGGATGCATTTCAATGCAACATGGCATGTGGCAGGCAGGACAAGCTGGAATTTGCTGTGCAACTGGAACACTATGGGCCTGGAGAAGGATCAGGGGCCATCAAGAGAGCACCTGTAGTGCAAGAAACTGGATTCTATCCAGTAAATCTGCTTTGATTGGTACCTCATATTAATGCCTCTATGCAAATGCACGAAGAATTAACAAGAGGATTTGGAGGTATGTACATGTGTACAGGGCTAGGATGTTATTTGGCATCACTGAGACATGGTGGGATGGTTCCTATGACTGGAGGGTGAAAATAGATTATTTTGAAATGAAAATGATGCGATTTTGATCAACAAAATACATGTGCAGTGAAGAAGCCTGAGTCAGTTTCAAACCACATGAAAACTAACATTTATTTGGTAAACCCTAGTGGGGAAAACCCCATTTTTTCATCCCATTACCCTTTTGCTCATTACATAGCAAATTAAAGTGACTGTACCTGCTGCCTTTGGGCAGGAGGACAGACAGGATGACTTCTTTCCCACTGATGGCAAAATTTCCCTCTGTCCCATAAGTAAATCCACACACATGTGCAGCCTCTGCAACCTGTTGGGCTTCCTAAATGTCTTAACTCTGCCTGACAACTTAGGCACATGTAAATGTCATGGTGTTTTGAAGTCAGCTTGGAAAAATAGACCAGGGTCCTAAACGCTGGTGTTCCAACCACTCTTTGTAAACATATTACACATCTTGCCTTTTTTTTTTTTTTTCACATCAGCTCTCTCCTTTATGATGAACTGGAGTCAGAAGGAAAAGAATCTCATTGCCATGGACATGGGCTGACCTTCATGCTCACCTCACCTGCCTGGCACTTGCCCTGTGCCAGTTCCTAGCATGTCCTGATTCCTCTCCTTGAAAATCTGACCATCCATGGTGCTATGACTCACATGAGGGTGAGCTATGGCACAGCTGAGGTTGAGATGAACAAATTGCTCAACATAAAATCATCCTGTTGGGTTGGGTTTGGTTTGGTTTTTTTTTGTTTAACTTCTTTCTGCTGGGGAAGGGACATGGAATAGTTGCAGCTCACACCTACCCTGATCCACCTCCCATTCCCCCTTCCAGAGTTCTGTTGAGCATTCCCAGCACAGAAGTAGCATCTTTTCTTTGGGGGTCAGAAAGCCAAGTGCTAGGCACAGCTGGTCAGCCTGCGACATTGCTCCAGTTGCCACACACTGCTGCATGCAGCTTGCAGAGCACAAGCTGCTTTGGTCCATCATGTGCAGCAGGGCACAGACTTTTCCAGCAAATATGGCCCAGACTAACAACACTCTGATGCTATTACTGTTCTTTCTGTGGTTTTCTTTGTAGATAAAGGATTTTTTTAGCCAAAATGTAAGTTGGTTCTTTGAGTCAACTCTCTTAAAGAAATGTTCAGATGAGTATTCATATGGATGATCTAGATGAAAGTTGCTCTTATACTCAGCAGTTTTCTTTACTCTCCACTGCTAAACAAGATTCCTCATCCCAAGTGTTCTTCAGTTGATAAATCCTATATCCAAACTGAGGTTTACCAAAACCTTCATTTACAGTCAGACTGCGGAAATAGCAGCCACATAAAGTTGCAAGTCAAATTCAGTAAATGTTAGTTTCGGGTAGTGTGGGTTTCTGATGTTTGTTTGTGTTGTTGGTTTGGTTTTGGTTTTGTTTGTTTGTTTGTCTTTTTCTTTTTTAAAGCACTAAATAAATACACAACTAGCATTTGGTGATATTTAGGATAAGCAAATCTGACACCAACATGAAGAAGAAATTCCACCACAGATCATTTCTGTATGTCATTGCACAATTAGAGATTTGTGTAGTGTTTAAAGTCACCCTTGGAAGGAAAAGTTGGTGATTGTTGCTGAACCTGGTAACAGACACCAGTGGTCTGATCAGGCATCCTACCTGTTCCTTCTCTCCTGCAGCTGCCTAAGAAAAGGCAGGGAAAGAACCACTGTTTTGCTTTGTTTTCTTGAGAGTTTCTCTCTGTAAGGCAAAAGACATAAAAAGGACATGAATAAGAAACAGAATCCCCTTGCATCCATCCACAATGCCATGTGTGTCACCAGGAATGGAAATGAAGGCCATGTGTTATGTCTCTTCAAAGAGCTAGTAATGGTTGCCTCTGAGGAGCAAAATAGACTTCTCAGTTTTTCCTCTTGAAGATAGACATATTTTTTTAAAGGTTTATTCCACCCTGCAAGCCTGGTGTATAAATCAGAATATTAGATTACATGTAAGCCTTCCATGTCATTCACTTCTACCTTCAGTACAGTACAAAGCTTCACCAGAAAGACTTTAAAAATGGTGACAGAGATAATTTCATAGCAACACTGACCTTGAAACAGTGAGCTGCTTCAATAACAGGTGCTAGCATAAAAGCCTGATGGAAAAAGCTGATGCTTTCATACAGATTTAGTTGGAAGTACTGTGTTTTCTTAGATCATAGTTAACCATGTTCAGGAGTTCTTTTAGGTTTGCTGACTCTGCACTTTCTATTTTATTAGTTTATTATTTAATGATGTGCCCACAAGATGACACATTAACTTCCACTTACTGAAGGAGGCTGTATGGTGAGGAAGGCAAGTCCTTGGTGCACCCCAGCAAATAACCAGAGTGGATCATGTTGCCCAACCCCTTAGGACTGATGGGCCATCAGACAATTTGCCTTTTTTCCAGTGGGAACCACTGAATAGACCAAGAAAAACCATGTGACTAATCAACATGAATTGATTTCAGCAGTTTTTTGCCATGGCTCAATTGTCTTATGCCTTAAAGGAAAGGGTTGCAGTAGGTATGAAGGACAGTTACTGACAGGAATATTTTCCATGTGAATCAAATCCTGTTTTGTTTTCAGATCTGCTGAGACTGCCAGTCTCTGCTTCTTCTGTAACAACCTTGCATAAGGATGGCATGAAAAGACAGCATTTGAGTCTACTAGAGCAGCTTGTGATTCCACCAGTGGATCCAGGAGAAAAAACTTTCAAACATTGAATTAGAGCTTGACAGGTAACTGAAACCAGCACCATTTCTTTCTGCAACACAATCTTAAATAACTATTGGTATTGCCAAGAACAAAAAGAGAGAAATCCACCAAACCACATGATGTTGGAGCAGTGGCTATGCTGTATAAAGAGCATGGTGGGTGCATTAACTAGAAGAACGTTTCTTATTCTTGTTAAGTCAAAAACAGGTCTGAAAATGAGCACGTTGCTCTGTGAGGTTGTGGGCTTTGCCATATACTATGAGGCTGTGGGATGATGTGATAATTTATAAGTAAAATAGAGGTATTATAAAAATGTTTTGGTTGGAAGAGACCTTTAAGATCATCAGGTCCAGTCATTAACCTGCCTCTGGGTAGATGCTCAACTTCCTGGTAGGGGACAGAGCTGATTAATGGAATTCAGAACAGTGATATTAAGGAGATGTGTGCAGAAAAAAATAATTAAAAATAATTTCTTCAAGTCAAGATAACCCTAAAAAAAAAAAAAAAGAAAAAAAAAAGAAAAAAAAAGGTAGAAACTTTAATGCTGTACAAATGAGTTGGGATTCCCTGGTATTTCAGTTTGCAATATACAAAATTTGTGATATTCTGTGTTCTTTGACAATTTCCTGATCAGAGAAAACATTTATTTCTCAGTCCAAGATTGATTTTTAGCAGCAGCTTCTTGAGGTCAAGGCTGGCTTCCAGCCCTGAGCACGGTGTATCCTCTCCAACAGGCAATTGGATCTGCAATTTCAGCAGAGACAGCTCTCCTAGCTAAATGGGTTAAATATTTCCTTCAACATACATATCACAGACACATGCAGTTAAAAGGCAGTTTGAGCTGAGACAGTGTGTATTTCCAAATAAATTCAATTTACTAAAGAGTGACTCCTAAGCGGAGTCTAGTGTCAGTAAACCCTCTAATGGAAAACTTACAGCCTTTGTATTTTTCTGCACTGAGTAAGTACCAAACCAGATGGCACTGGTTCTGGGATGCAGCAACTGAGTCTCCTTTCCCTGCAGGGACAAATGTGCTGACACCACATAATGCTGACAGGTGTTTTTTTAATATTACACACTCTAATAATAGCCTTTCATCTCTGGGAGTCTCTTGTCCAAAGGCTCTTGAAGGCAAATAAATGTAATTTACATTAAAGAGGCAAGATGCAGGAGCAAACTCTGGGAGAGAACTTGGCACACGGTGATCACCAGTCTGCAAGGCTTAGTGGCAACATCAGAGGGAGGAAGATGCAGCAGCTTTGTCTCCTGTTCTCTCTGCTCATGGCAGGAAGGAATTCTCCTGCAGGCAGCAAGGACTGTGGCACACATGGCCTCTGTGCTACATGGGCAAGCCCTTAAAGAGGGTCCTGGCCTGATATTCATTCCAAGATACATGCTGAAGGATTTTTTAGCTTTGGGTGGGAACCCAAGCCCATAAAATGTCCCTGAAGGAGGCTCTGCAAAGGAGACCTGCCAATTCCTGAGCCTTGGGTTTCTCTCTGGAGGTGAGAGCTGGCTGGTGCATTTCAAGCCGAACTGACCCTCCTCCCAGCCCAAGCAGTTTTCTCCCTCCTCGCAGAGATCTGTGCTGAGCCTGTAAGTACCAGCGTTGATGCTGCCCATTGTGAGCAGCACCTGAGTTTCTTTACCCTGGGGTTACACAAAGTGCCCTTCTTATCCACGGCCTCGACTACAGCTCATTGCTGGTGGCAACGTGTCCATCAGGACACAGCCCGAGAAAGACAAGTTCTTGATGAGAAAAGGACAAGGCTGTGGTATAAACCAGTTAAATGACCTCTTAGAGTAGTAGATTAGCTCTCAGTGCTTCATACAGGGCTAATGCCCCTCTTGGAGAGGATACAAAGAGCTGGATCAGAACTACTAATGACCCCTGTCTATTCCAGATGGGTGAGTTTGCAAGTAGTTTGCTGGCATAAACCCAGAGGCACATAAAGCATCAAGTCTTCAGTTTTACTGGAGGAAATGAATTACAAAGGAGATATTAAAGCAATGTGTCTGCACTCATTTTGCATCAGAAAGATGGAAGGAGTTCATTTCAATCCTCCCTCCCCCCTGTCATCAAGTGTCCTAACACCAGTGAAATCCCTTTTGCATCAGGTCAGGCAGATTGCCTTTCAGTGGCTGCTTCCCAAAGCCAATGGGGAGAGCAGGGCTGGCCAGGCAGCAGCTGGGAGCCGGAGCAGGCAGCAGGTGCCAAACACTTGTGGATCCCTGGAGCTTTCTGGGACTGGAATTGGGCAGGCAGAGGTGGGGAGAGGGCTTTTCTCACCTCGTGCTTTGGGTGGGGCTGGATGCACTGCGTTTGCATCAGCACACATGTCCTGGGGCAAGTGAGCAGGATGGTTGGATGGGAGGTTGCATGAAAGGCAGACTGGGGGACCTGGACACAGTGAGAGGAGACATGGCCTTGCAGCTTCTCCAGAAACCTTGAAGAAAAGTTGCCCAAAACCTTCACAGAATCAATCCCAGAATCTCAGAATGGAAGTGATCTCTGGATATCATCTCATCCAACCTAATTATTTGGCAGGTACATCACCTTGCTGCACCTTCATCTTGCACTTCACATGGCTGTAATCTTTTCTGGACTATTAATGCTTATCAGCATTATTAATTTCTCAGTCTAAAGGCTGGGGCTAAGAGGATGGGCTCAGGCTCTTTTCAGTGGTGTCCAGCAACAGGACAAGGGGCACTGGTTACAAACTGGAATCCAGGAGGTTCCATCTGAACAGGAGGAAAAACTTTCCTGTAAGGGTGACAGACTGGCCCAGGCTGCCCAGAGAGGCTCCTCTGGAGACATTCCAAACCTGCCTGGACAATGTGATCCTGGGTGACCCTGATGGAGCAGGGGGGTTGGATGAGATGATCTCCAGAGGTCCCTTCCAATCCTGAAATTCTGTGATTCTAGGATTCCTAAGACTGGGGTAGAGGGATCTTAAGCTGTCCCAGAAGGAGTTATGCTTGTTTTTCATGACCTGCTCATCTACAGGTAGTCGTAGGACTTTCCTGATTTAATTCTCAGAATATGCTTGGATGTAAGGGTCATGATTAAGATGGGCAGTAGATCTGTGGTCTTGACTTGTGTCCTGTGGATCATGGCACTGTGATATCTTTTCTTGGATGATACTCATTCATAACTCTCATGTTTCTTGGTCCTAGCTTTTTTTTCCCTTCATTTTCCCTGCCTTAAATTCACAATGACCACAACTATTTGCTCTGCTGCAACTTCAAGTTCTCCTTGGCCTGATTCCTCATCTTGCCAGCCCTCAAGGCTGGGAGTCTCAGGCAGGGCCAAAGGTAATGAAGTCAGGGCAGTGGAACAATGATGAGGAACTATGGAAGCTTTTTTTCAGATGGCTTTCCACTGTATCCAAAAGTCCTGGCAGAAGTGGAGGAGAATAACAATATTACACAGCAGAGTCCTAAGAAATGGAACAGTGCAAACAAGAAGCACTATCTGAGAACAGCAATGCTATGTGTGGAGAGAAAAACAAGAAGCACTGGGACTTAGGTTTCTATTCAAGATGTCCTTTAGAGAAATAATTAATTAGAGTAACATGAATTGTTTATTCACTATGGAAAAAAAAAAGGAAATTTCTCTTGAGTTGCTTTTCTTCTTAAACCAAGGGTATCACTCATGCACCCAAACATTCTCCTCATTACCTGGGAGGATTATTCCTCATTTCACCCTCATCCTTTGGCCTTCTCTGGGATAAATAACAAAGCAAAGAGAATGTGCCTGGCACATGACAATGCGTAGCAACCAGTATTTCTCATCTTACTGAGCACAAGCAAAAGATGAAACTTTCAGCCTCCTTTGGCTTTTCCAAGTTCTGAGGCAGGATTTCCCACTGCTCTGCAGCTGATCATCTCATACAGTTTAACAAGAACCTCTGTGGTTTGCAGCCTATGGGGAAATATCCCTCCATATCACATATCAAAGTAGAGTCCTTTTACCCATGCCAGAGGAGTGGAGCTATCACTGGTCCCTCCTCCATTTTTTTTTTTTTTTACTGGTGATACAAACCAGGCCCAAGAATTCCCTCCCTACCTAATTTTTCTGTCACAGAGGACCAAAGTTCCTACTGGTTATTTTCCACAGCAGTTTACTTTCAAAGCACAGAACACAGATAGTGGTTTGTAAAGCCTTGGCTAGAAACCACTCTTTCAAAATAACACCTATTACTTCAGACAGGTGCCTCCTTAAACATCAATGCAGGTCTTTTTGTTGGTTTTCATTCAAATATGAAGAGATATTAGAAAATCAAGGAGTCTTTTCCTATAGGAATGCAGACATCATGCTATTTTTATAGATAGGTGGACAATCCTACCAGACTTTTGCAAATCTACTTGTTCCTCAGGTGCAAATAACATTTCTTCTCTGCAAGACACTCAGGTGAATGATTGTGATTTAGGAGTTTGAGTTTACCTGTATGGTTACACCAGAGGCAATGTTTTTCCATGTTAAAAAAATTTAATAGGCTGGATTTCCAGCTTCAGTGTTGTAAAGGGGTGGAGGGAGCTCATATCTTTTAGATTTGGTTTTTTTTTTTTTGCTTTTGACTCTTCAGTTTGAGTCAGAGAGGTTGGAGATTTCCTCTCAGAACTGGTAATGTTGTTGTGATCTTCTGACCTCCAAGCTACAGTGATGAACACACTCTGGAAACTGTCATAAGAGATACCCCATAATCAGTGCAGCTAATAAATGGGCCTTTGTTGCAGGAATCTTTTTGTGGAAGCTGTACACTCTTCCCCATTTTTTTTTTCCCTTGTGGGTGGTCAGAGCTGGAAGTAAAACATAAGAAAAAAAAAATCAAACCATTTCAAATGCAAGGAATTTTAAGTTCACAGACTGTGGCTCACTGTCACTAACAATTTCCTCTGGAATGGTGAAGAGAGGTTTTTTTCATTCTTAGAAAAAATGCCTTTTCTCTATCTATTTTTTGGCTTGCAATGCTAGAGAGATTTACCCCATTCAACAGTTCAGAAAATAAAATATTTTTTAAAAAGCTGGTTAAAATCTGTAGCTTAAGGAAAAATTGCCTTCCTCCTTCTCCCTATTTGGTACTCCCTACCAACATTTTTTACCATAATAACTTTTTTTTTTTTTTTTAATGTGCTGAAAATGAAACCCCAAAACAGTTCCCTTTGAAAAGGTGAAATTTTCTAAAATACAGTGCTAGGACACATTTTGTCTGGTAAACAGAGGTTAAGAGAGTTCCTGTGAGCAGAATGTTTTGGAACAATAGCACTTTGTTCAAATGGTTGTTTAAAAAAAACCCCAAAACAAACAAACAAACAAAAATAGCCACTTTTTTCCACTGGTAGATGGAGTAAGAGCTGCCACCTGCTTCCCCAAACCCAGCACTATGTGTATTTCACAATCATTCCTGAGAAGAAATTACCATATGCAGTGGTGGAGCTGTTGGTGTAGCCTCCAGTCCTGCTCTTCCTACCACCCCAATGCTGAGCTTGCTGGATCTGAGCAGGGTCTTGACAGTTCCTGGCTCAGAAAATGGTCCCAGTGCTCTCCAGTGTTGTGTTCACAATATTAATGTACTGGGGGGGCTGTGCCACCTTTTTTTCTCACACATATGATGATGCTACTTGTGCTAACCCAGAGAAAATGACTCGAGGAATGTATATTTTTGGTTAGCTTCTTCAGATTCCTGATGGACTCCAGTTAAATCAAAATAACACAGGATTAAAGCAGGATGAGAGTGAAATGTTTTCCATGAAAACCTTGACATTTTCTCCTTGCTACCCAAGATGCACATGAAAAGGTCAGAGCACCTGATGCTCCCATTTAGATACAAAACTGGCATCCCTTTCCAAAACCCACTCCCTGTATTCCTGAAAAAAAATGGGCTCTTATCCTTATTATTCTATCTAGCAACAGAACTTGGTCAGACTACCAGAAGGAAAACTGTTTGGGGTCCATATACAATTTCTGATGACTTGATGTGATCTTGGAGGCAGAGGGGACAGAAAGAGGCATGTAGATCAGAAGGAAGGTGCAGCTCAGGGGAACATGGATTGGAATTTGTTGCTGGAGGAGAAGTCTTACAGTCCTAACCGAAACAAAACACATTGCATGAATCTGTGTGCTGCTCTCTGAAAACCATCCTGGCTGGAAGCACCCAAATGGTGCTCAGGGCTGCATCAGAACAGTCACAGACCAGCAGGGGCTGTTAATAGCATCTGGTTTCAGAGACATTCCTTGTACAAGCCAGCCCTGGAGCATGGACATGTCCCTCTTCCAAGCAGAAAATAAGTGAATACCTCAACTAGCAAAGGCAGTTCTACTCCTGCACAGAAAACTGGTGGTGCAAGAGGGAGCTAGGAATCAGACCCCAGACAAACCCCTGGAAATCCTGTTCTAGGAGGAGTGTTTAGGGCTAGAGAGACTAATTTTCCTAAGCATCTCCTCAGTACCATGTCAAGCTGACCTTGAATTAGTTTGTTCACAAGAGTGTATACAAAGATTGATGGGGTGCTGCTCCATCTGGACTTGAGCATCAAGCCCACATAGTTCAGGCACTGAGAAAAGCAGTTGCAAAGGAGCTAGAGCCTTTCAGCTGAAAGAGAAAAATCCTGAGGAAGTAGAAAGCCAAACTTCAATAAACTTAGAAAAGTAAACCCCAGACATAATTTCCCTGTTTCTGCACATTGCCCTCTTTGCTTTGCCCTTGTCAGAAGCCAGCAGATTTGTAATTCCTCTTTGCATTTTGATTGATTGAATTAGATAGAATTTATTGTGCTCTCTGCAGGAAGCTGACATGCCCAATGTATATTGTGCTTTTGAGTGTGGTGAATCAATATACACGTTCAATTAAACACCCTGAAAACATGCCTATTAAGTATATTTAACTTGGAGATGGCACTTCTGCTTGAAAAAATCCAACCCTATTCCACCTCTCCCTCCCCAAACATGACCCAGAAGTTATTATTGCTATTATCTTTTCTTTTCATCAGAGGAAACATGGCCCAAATTAACCAATGCAACTGAACACACAGATATGTTTCCTGTTTCCTTCCTCCTTGTTATCTTACTTTGGCAAGCTCAGGAACATGCCCACCAGGAGCAAACAGGTCTCAGCTGCAAGCAGCTGGCTCTCTGCTGCTGCAAGAAGTCCCAGAAACTTTCTGTGAGAGTGGGCCAAGGGCATCTCTTCTTGCCTTTGCCACATGCTACCATTCTGTGTGTGTGGGCTTCGATTCATGCACCCAACTGGAGGCAGTCCTAGGAATTTTTCAGCAGCTTCAGATAATTACAAATGAATAATGCCGTCAGCACAATAACCCTTGTGCTAATTGCCTGGATATTAAGCTACATTCCTTTTCCTCTGCCCTTGCACTGACAGACTCCAGCGTTAGTGTTTCCATGGTGCTGTGGAAGTGGTTAGGGTGAAAAATGGAAAAATTAAGGCATCTGGCTATGAGAAACAAAAGCATTTGGCATTTGGTGACGTGTAAGGCAGCGTGGGACCCCGATAAACAGATTATTTGGATTTTTTTTTACTCAAATGGTGGCACTGTGTCAATTAACAATAACTGTAAGCCTATAGACAAAGGTGTTAACACTCCAGGATGAACAGGGAAAAACTGTGCCTCTCAGCTTGTTTCATCTCAGCCTCTCACCAAGATGTGCACATTTATCAGTGCTCTTCTGTGCAGCCCTCCATGGCACAGCCAAGTCAAACTCAAGTCACCCAAAAGCCTGACCCACACCTGACTACACAACGGCCTTTATGATCTCAGAGGTCTATTCCAGTCTGTGGTTCTGTGATATCATGACAAATATCTTCCCTGCCAAGGTCCTTTCCCAGTCTGAGGGATGTGGCTTAGTGATGACCTAGGAGTGCTGGGTTAATAGTTGTACTTGATGAAGTGAAAGATCTCTTCCAACTTAAATGGTTCTATGAGACTATAACCAGCATCAAAGTTTGTTTAGTCTTCTGGATCACCATCTTCTTCTGAACTCCACACAAGCCAGAAAGAGAAACCTTGCAGCCAGGAAGAGTTTGGATGCCTGGTGTTCATCCTCCATGATTCAGACACCTGCTGAGGTGGGGATGGCAGCCAGAGCCACTAGAGGTCTCACAAGTTATTTTAAACCTTGTGAAGGACAAGAAGCTGCTGCCAATATCCATTCACAGCATCCTTCATTTAATGGACTTTGAATCAGGCTCAGATTTTCTTCAGCCCACCTGCCTGGTCTTCTCCATAACATCAAAGCCATCTTCATTCCAAGTTCTGAATGTTTTTATTTAGGTATTTCCCTTCCTGCCCTGTGCCACAGCCACAGCCTATCAGATGGGTGCCTGAGGTGGGCAGGATGCTGACTACCTGTGGAGGAGCTTGGAGGGGAAGAGCAGGGCCCCAAAGCTTGTGCTGCAGAACTGCAATGGGGAGCAAGCAATTAGCAAAACAGACTGAGAAAATAATGAGGAGGGGAGGTTAAGACACTTTCTTTTTCCTCAGTGTGTTAGCCAGTGTTGCCAGCAGCAGGTGAATGAGCTACCAGATGTCTCTGCAGAGACATGAGAATGAACTGAAAAAAAAAAAAAGATGCAGGGGGACTAATTTGATCACTGGCATTGATTGCCACTGGATATTGTCACTGGAGGGTATTTTAATCTATTTCAGGAGATGCTCCATATTTTGAGCAGACATAGGGAGACTTCCCTTATACAACTCTGCTGATCTTTACCATAAAGTGGTACGTATAGAATCACAGAATCATGGACTAGTTTGGGTGGGAAGGGTCAAGCTCACCTAGTCCAACTCCCTGCAGGGAGCAGGGACACCTGCAACTAGAGTAGGTTGCTCAGAGCCCCAGCCAACCTCACCTGGAGTATTTCCATGGATGGGTCATCTACTGCCTTTCTAGGCAACCTGAGCCAGGGTTTCATCCCCTTATCCTCAGAGCATCTCATTGAATGGGTCACACTGAGGACTCCTAGATGGAAAGGGAGCAGTGCAGCCAGGAGGCCCAGGCTCGGCAACTCTCCAGAAAGTTTTTTGGGTGAGATCTTACTTGCTGAACACTTCAAGACACTTGCTGGAAGCAGGTGCAGCTGGGTGGTTGCTTCAAGGTCCAAAGATGAGAGACAAATAACCCTCAGAGATTTGGTCCTGGGGCAGACACAGTTGTCATTTGAGTAAGGAAAGTTCATGATACTATGTGTGGCCCTGGTGGTGTGTTAGGGGGATGCAAGCCCAGTGTTGGAAGGTGCTGATGGCAATGGTCACATCCCCTGGCTGCCTGATAAACCCTTCAGGGGAAGGGTTGGGGCAGAACCAGGAGGAGAGCTTGGGTCACCTACACCCCAGCCCTCTGCTCCAGTCTGCTGTTTGTCAAACTTGATTGACAACGATCTCCCTGCACAGATTACCCTGCACCATGTTGCCACACTATTGAACTTGCATTTTCCTCCTGTGCTTCACATGCACATGGGTGTTTTCCAGTCACTTCACAGCCCAGCTCCTGGGGTTTCGTGGGGCAAGGGCTGCAGAGAACCTCTCCAGCCTTTGGTTCATGGCATCTACAAGGTACTCACATGAAGATTTGCAGCCTCCCTTATGCAACTGTCAGCCAGCACATAGAATCATAGAATCATAGAATGGCCCAGGTTGGAAGGGACCTTAGAGATCATTTAATCCAACCTCCCTGTTGTTTGTGCCTCATGCAGGTGCAGCTTCTTTGCACACACACCTCACCAAGGACAAACTGGCTTTTCTCTTGTCCTGTCACACACTCACAGCCCCCTGGTGCTTTTGAACCCAAGTTTTCTAGACAAAGCCTCACCTAAGCCTGTACCACCTCATTTTTTTTTCCCTTGGCCAAAAAGAAATCCGATGCATTTGGAGCATTTCCTGCCTGTGCCATGTGATTCTGATTTTGCTAATTGAAGTTAATCTGATAAAGGAAGGAACTGTGGAGCAGAATAAGAGCAGAAAGGTAGGCAAGCAAGGGTCACCCGGCAGGCCACAGAGAGAGGACTTTGTGGCTGGGGAGCTGTGCTGCTGCAGGGCACTTTAGGAAGTGGTAGGTTGAGATACTTCATCTGTTTGGCCCATGGGCTGGATCTGAACTGTGCAGCCACCCTGGCTGCCTGTCCTGACCTCCTTGCTGCCCTGCAGCAGAACCAACACTTGCAAGGTGGGATCTAATGAAAGGCATTAGGGAGCAGAAGGAGTTCTTCTGCCTGCTGACCACATTTATTCAAGGAAAAACATGATGTGGGCTGACCCGGGGGATGAGTAACAGATAACAAAGCAGCTTCTCATGTCCAGACCCTTAGTCCTGGAGGGCAGTGTGGATTGAAATTCATAGCCACCTGATGGTGGTTGAAGGGTTTCTGTAGGAAAGGAATGCTTGAATTTCAGAATAAAATGACCCCTCTGTGGACAACATGATTCCTGAGCACAGAGTGGGAGCGGCATCTGGTAATGAGTGTACCAAAGAGCAAAACTGTGCTTTGTGGCTTTGTCATGCCCAGAGTGAGCTCTTTCCAACACCCCTAGCAACACTGCTAGGTGGAAAAAAGCATATTAGCACATCATGATTCAGCCCAAATGTGAAAAATACCTGACAAGGGGTCGTGTCTCTACCACTCGGAGCAGTCAAGGCCATGACAATGAATATTATTCAATAGTTTCTCCAAAGAGCATCCCAGTAGCCCTGTGTCAAATGGTTTTAGAGTGGATGAGATCTTCAGCAAGAAATGGCTGCTCAAGCCATACACATCAGAGAATCACAGACTGGTAGGGGCTGTAAGGGACCTCTAGACTTCATCTTGTCCAACTCTCCTGCTCCAGCAGGTTCAAACAGAGCAGGAGGGCCAGGACTGCTTTGTCCAGCTGGGTTTGGAACCTCTCCAGAGAAGGAGACTCCACAACCTCTCTGGGCCAGGCTCTGACACCCTCATAGGAAATAAGTTTTTCCTCATATTGAGACTCTGCTGGACTCTCTAGTAGTTCCTTGTCTCTCTTGAACTGGGGAGCCCAGAACTGGACACAACAATGCTCCAGATGTGGCCTCACCAGGGCAGAGTAAAGAGGGAATAAAACCTCCCTTGACTTGCTGGACACACTGTTTTGAATCTACCAATTCCACACATGGACAGATTATCAAAGACTGAAAACTGGAAAGCTAAGAAATTAGGTGAGCTCATCTTTCTTTCTTTCTTTCTTTCTTTCTTTCTTTCTTTCTTTCTTTCTTTCTTTCTTTCTTTCTTTCTTTCTTTCT
>JAOEGS010020060.1:38288-55475 GCA_025447755.1 Corythornis vintsioides
GAGAAGAGAAGAGAAGAGAAGAGAAGAGAAGAGAAGAGAAGAGAAGAGAAGAGAAGAGAAGAGAAGAAGAGAAAAGAGAAGCCACCCAGATGTAGGTGCCTTATTGTGACATGGCTCAATGCATTCAAGGCTGGGTGCACAGAGGAGCAGGAGCTCACAGGGTTCCTCTCACTGAGCTAGCTGAGTGTAATAAAGCCACAGTGGTGTGGAGCATTGTTACACATCAAAAAAAGCACTTGGAGAATTTTGAGGTCATGCTTGTTCTTCAAGATTGAAAAGTGTTGCAGGGTTTTTCATTTCTTACATTACTTCTTCAATTTCTGACTTTTCATTCCAGCCTTTCTTTCCCTTCTTCCCCCCCCCCCACTCCCTCCTAAATCTCTTCTTTCTATTGAGGGAAAGGCAGAAGGATGAGGTAGTTTTCAGAGCCAAAAAAGTGCAGAATTGACAGCCAAAAGGGAAAAGGAAAAAAATACATCATCCAAGTCCATACCCTGTTATTCCTCAGTTTTGTTCAAAGAAACCCCAAAACAATAGCCTGCTATTACTAAAAGTAATCCTTAGCTTTCCAATAAAAGAAGGCCCTGAAATACACCATTTTCACCAAGAAGAAAAAAATAACCACAACACAACACAACAAAACAAAAAAATGCTTCAAGATGAAAAAGAGACCCTTTTTAATGGGAGAAACCTCTAAAATTTTTCCGCTCCTTCTAGGAATCCTGACTGACTGCTGCTTTTGTCTGAAACCTGGAGCTGGTTTTTAGTTTGGCAGCTTTAAAGCAGCCAACAGGACAGACTGATCTACAATGTGGGGTGTGTGAGAGTGCAACAGACAGGGTCCAATGGCCATTTATCCAAGTCACAGAATCACTGAATAATCACATTTGGAAAGGACCTCCCAGATCACTGAGTCCAACCACACCTACAAGAACAAAAACCACCTCAATCCTGGTGCTTAGAACTACCTGGGTGAGGAGGAACTTGCTAAGTACTGGCAGTGACAAGGTGGTGCATCTTCTACCTGCTTCATCAGCTCCCGTGGTCGTGGAAGTCTTCTGTTTGCTGTGAGAAGAAGATCCAAAGGCCAGGAAAAGAGGATAAAAGAACATCTTCTGTCCCAAGGGAGAGTGCCAAGGACAGCTCAGCAGTTCCTCCTGCATTGCTCTCTGGGCTATAGAGAGCACATCATCACGTCTTGTTCCTCTCCATGTTCATTCTTTGGCATCTGTTGACAAAATCAAAGGGTCTTTTCACTCTGTTCCTTGATATAAGAGTTAAGATCCAGACCCAGTCCTCTTGGAAATCAGTAGGAGCATTGCCACCAGCTTTTCTTGGGGTGACATCCAGCACATAATCCTGGACCCCAGTGTCTCCTGCTCCACTGCATCACTTTGAGCCAATACCAAATGTCAAGTGTCTCTTTTTATTTTATTTTATTTCTAACCCCTCCAACTCTCAGTTGGGTTTTTAACTTCCACTTTTTGATTCCTGCTGATGGTTTTGTCTGAGGCTGGACTTGCTGTGCCAGGCTTTGTGCTGTAGTGTGTCCAGGGGCTTTATCTGCAGGATGCCCTGCAGACAAAGAGTTAACTCCCTCCCTACCCCTCCTGCAAGTGGAGACTTTAGAAGGGATTGCAGCATCATTCCTTAGGCATACCCAGATGCTCAGTATTAACGGAGGCAGCTTTGTGAAGATTGTTTCCTGCTACTCATCGGGTGGGAAGAGTATTTGGATGAAGTAGTGGTTTTGGTATCACTTTGCAGGTCTGGAGTATAACTTAAGTGGAAAGAGATTTAGCTCCAATTACTTGATGTAATTCAGAATACAGAAGAGCCCTCTGTTGCTAAGACAGTAGTTTTTGTTTAGCTTTTATTTCACTGGCAAAAGCCACAACAAGCTGTAGTGTCGTGCGTGCTTTCTTTGACTCCAAAAAGCTCCATCTGAGCACCCTGAGCATCAGAGCAGGCACTGAGGTATGACTCAAAAGGTATGTATTTAGCTGCAATCTCTAATGAAATGAAAAACAAACAAACCCAAGACACGACCAAACTACAAATAAACAAAACAAATTCTGAGCTGTGGCAAATTAAAAAACAAACAAACAAACCAAAGAACCCCCACCAAAACCACCACCAGACCTTCACTATATTTAGTATTTTTTCTGCAGGTTTCTTTTATTCCTTTTGCTTTGTCTGGGTCGTGGAGCTGAACTCCCCTCTTGGCATTTTAATGCAGCTCTCATGCCACAGATAGGTGTTGTTTTGTTTGAGTCTCCAACACAATGTTGTTTGTATCCAGCCTTCTTTTCATCTCTATTAAAAGCAAAAGCAACATCATAACAACAACAACAAACTCTTTAATGTTTCTATTCACCCTTTATTATAAAGCTTTGTTCTGAGCCTAAACTAAGTTGATTATGTCCTTTAAAATTTGATTGCAAATGGACAAAAAATCAACATTAAAGCAAGGGTGGGGAATAAGTGACTTGACTGACCTGGAAAGCAGCACTGAAATAATAGGAGATTTAGTTATCTTAAAACAAGATGGAATCTAAACTAATCTCACCCCATTGCCTCTCAAGCGTACTCAGGGGTTATAAATAGAGGTCAATAAGGAACAAAATGGTGCAGAAACTTTGAAAAAAAATGGTCATGCTGCCTGGCTGAGTAGTGGCTACCACTGTGGAGCTGTGTAGAATGTTCACTGAAGTTGTGATTTTCCAGAAAAGTAAACTTTGCTCTCCCATTTGTTTAGAACCAAGTTTAATTTTGCCGTATTATTTATTCCATCAACTCAATTTAATGCTGTAGCTTGAAGAAATCTGAAATATCCTGGGGAAGATACAATAATAGATGCTTGTTCCAGTATGAAAACCTGCAGCCTTTGATAAATAACAGAGCACGATCCCAAGCTGTCTCCTGGATCGTCAGAGCTGAAGGTATTTCCCCACAAACCTCCAAGGTTTGTTTTCTGTTTCCAATCATCACAACTGCAGGCTCCTTGAGGCAGGGACTGCTCTTTGTCAGCCTCAGCACCACAGTGTAGCTCTGCCCTTGCCCGGGTGATCAGGAAGGTCACTCATCTCAGTCCTAAAGTTAGTTCTGTGCCTCAGTGTTTGTCACTTTCCTGGCATCAATATGTCTAAAATAAAGAAATGGAGGTTATAAGGAGAGGGAAGAAAGACTTGCCTGTCACAGTAAATCTGTCTGTCTGCACAACCTCTGCCTGTTCTTTGCACCTCTGAGCCATTTTGAGTACCGGGTTTTGGCTTTGTTCTACTCCGGGATTCCACCCCCACCACTTGTTCAATCTTCCTAAGAATTCACCTCAGGACCTGGCCAAATGAGAAGAACTTGTGCCAGACTCATCAATACCTTTCTAAAAACAAAAAATAAAAAAACAAACAAACAAACAAAAAAACAAACAAACAAAAAAAAACAAACCAAAACCAACACCAGAGGGTTAAGCTAAAGATGCTTGACAGGCTGTGCTTTGCCTGCTGGCTTTTAAAGCCCAGCTGGTACTGAGTGTGCACCAAAACAGGGTGGTTCTTTCCCCACGCTTCCAAAACGATCTAAGAAGGATGCCCAGCTGCTTAACCTGTTGCCAAGCCCAGAAAGCATGAGGCCAGTTTTGTTGTGTCACGAGCTGATCCTTCGCAGATGCCGAGGAGCTAGGAAATGCAATTATGGGGAAATTGCACTTAGGCGAACGAGCACATGCCAAGTTCTGCCACTCTCCATTAACTCACCTGAGCCCCTTGATTGTGGCAGACAACACACCATCTGCATGTGCTTTGGCAGAGGGGAAGGAAACCAATCCCAAGAGCGGTGGCTGAGTGGGGGAGCAAGAGGAGAGGGGGAGGTCCCCAAAGGAGCAGGCACCCCAGAGTCATGGAGGTGCCCAAGAGCTGTGGTAGCTCAGGACTCCTCCTTGGCTTAGACCTTCACATGGGTGACCTCAGATAGGGTGAGCTCATTACTACCACAAGGTAGTTGTTGATACTTTCAGCCACTGGGGCTTTTTTTTGTTTGGAAACATCTGAAATTTGGCCCTCCTGAGCGTGTGGTGTGAAGCTCAGTTCTCACAAGAACAGGCTTTACAGGTACTCGGAGGTGTCAGATGCTTGCAGGTCTTGCTTGTGTCAGAAATAAGTCATGATCTTATTTTCTCAGAATGTTCTGGTTCCTAACCTGGCTGGATCCTACTATTTGTGAGGTACCAAAGCACTAAAACAAAACAAAACAAAATAGAAAACAAATTAACAAAAAAACATGACAGCGAAATGAAAGAGTTACCCACACTCATTGAACCTCAGAGATAGCTCAGTTTTGGTTTTAGCTGAACCCTGGGTTAAGATTTGGACCTAAATAGTAATTTTCTGTGGTGTCACCCACGTTTCAGGGGCAGGATGGCACATAGAGCCAGATTGCTGCTCTGTTCCTTGCCCTGCTGCCATTGCCATGAATTTCCCCCTGTTACAAGTCCTCATTTTAGGAAGAGGTCAAAGAGCATCCCCTCCCTTGGCAGACATATTTTGGGATAAACACCCTGAGAAGCACTGAGGTGGTGGAGGAATACCTGCCCTGGCCCCTGAAGGATCATCTCTACTGGTGGGTTCCCAGGGGAGACTATCGCCCTGGATAAGCTCATCTAAGCCACAGCAGGGGTGGAAAGGCTGCTGCCTCCACAAGATTATACCAACGGAAGGCTTCAGGATTGCAAGGGGTTCATGTAGGATCAGAGGAAATGGCCTAAATTGCACCAGGGGAGGTTTAGGTTGGACAATTTTAGGAACAATTTCTTCCCTGCAAGGGTTGTCAGGGCCTACCTCAGGGCAGTGGTGGGGTTTCAAAGCTGTGGAGATGTGGTGTTGAAGGATACAGTTTAGTGGTGACCTGGCAGTGCTGTGGTAACAGTTGGACTCTATGATCTTAAAGACCTTTTCCAACCTAAAGACTTCTATGAATTGTAGAGAAAACTGCTCTTCTGCAAGCTCCTCCCACTCTACAGGACTAAAAAGAGGTAGTCTTGCCTCTTTCCAAAGCCTGTGTCCCTGAATTACAATTGTTTGTTACTGCTGTTGATTTTGTCAGTGCATTATCACTACAGTGTTTTTTCATTTGTCACTGTCCTATGGTCCCACAGGAGAAAACTAAGATCCAGGGAACAGGGTTTTATAATTATTTTTTTTTTCTTAGTTGTATTTGGAGTAACGAATGCAGTAAAAAAAGGAAGGGAAATACTGATGATTTGGTGAAAACTTCCCTAAAACCAGCTGGTCTGTCACCCTCCCACTGTTGTGCTGAGCAACTGTGGCATAACTTTGAGAATTCTCAGTGCAAAAATCTCAAGAGGGGGCAAGTTTCCCTTCTCTCCTTTACCCCTGCCTGGTGGGGCCTCGCTGGAGCTACCCTGCCCACTCTTCTGATGCTGACCCTCTCTCTGTGATGCATTCCACATTGGGAGCATCTGTGAGAGGCCCAGGTTGTGTGAGCAAACCCAAGCACCATCCCAGTCATTTGCCCATCTGGAGCTGCCTCATTGGCCTCTGTTCACAGCCTGCTGCCAGCTACAGGTGACTCTTGCCCATTTAGGGTGAGCCAGACCCTCATGGGCAAGGATGGCAACGGGGGCTGAGAAAACACAACTCTGCCTGAAAACACAAGTGATTTCTCTTTGTCTTTGTCCACATCCTGTCATGCTGGTTTTTTCACAAGGATTCTAGCAAATGGATTTGCTAGCTGGAATGTTGGCAAGACCAGCAGCATTTAGAGAATACCCAGGGCTGGACCCAGCTGTGTTAAGAACTGGGGAGGTGCTGGGCTAGGGGAAAAAGAGGCTGTGTAGCCATGTATCATATGCCTCAAAACATTTGGGTGGTGTCTGTGGAGCAGAGGGCAGGGTGGGAGACCTGTCCCCTGCCAGTCCCTGCATAAATCCACTCAACACATTAAAGAGAAAGTAAATTCTGGATCCATGAGCACCAGAAATCACAAACTGCTGGAGAACTGCCCTCACCAGTGGGGAAACAGGATCTCATCTGTAACTCGAATCATGGACTGGTTTGGGTTGGAAGGAACCTTTCAGGGTCACCTAGTCCAACGCCCCTGCAGGGAACAGGGACAGCTGCAACTAGAGCAGGTTGCTCAGACCCCTGGCCAAACTCACCTGAAGGGTTCCAGCGATGGGACATTGACTACTTCACCCTCAGCATAAAAAATGCTATCCTTCTCTCTGGTACGAATCTCCCTCTTTCAAATTAAAAGCTATGGCTTTGCTCTGGCTTTTATCAAGACTTGGAGAATGGAGATGAGAATAAAGCAGGAAAAAAACCTCACACTTATGAAGTCCTCTTGCTTCAGAACATGACTTTTACACTCTGCTGTCCTTTTTGTGATGGTACAGTAATCAGGGAAACAGAAACTTGCAGTTTGCACCCTCAGAGGAAAGAAATGAAAATCTGTGATTCCTGTGGTTGCTAGTACTCACCCTTTAATAACCCTCTACTCAGTATACACAGCACAAATACAGCAGGGTGGCAGAGGCTGCAGATTAGAAAAAAAAAAGCAAGAAGGCAACTCATGTAATGCTTTTGGACCTGGAGAAACCATTCTGGCTGTGTCCCACCCTGGTGGGATCTTGTAATAGCTGCAAAAGCCACGTGAAAAAAACATCTGATGAGGAGTAAGGGACATCTGCATGTGTAATTGGAAGCTGGAGCAGATGAGCTCCCCAGAAACATCCACCTTGTCATACACACATCCAGAATGGTGCATTGAGCTTAACACATCTCACTTCAAGGTTAAATTGCTTTTGATGTCGTGCTCAGGAGACTTGAGACAGCCTCCTGAAGAAGGTATCTGGATGTGTGTGTTTGTGTGAGGAATCATCTAGACTCATTCATGAAGGCTGCCACTGGGAGCTAATGATGTGCCTGTGCAGTTCCAGACTCAGCTTTGGATGAATACTGGCATTTTCATTCTCTTTGGCTTCCTGTCCATTTCTGGAAACCCACCAAATCTGTGGGTTTGCAGGACCAGCTGCACTGTGGTAGGAGAGGGGACCAGTCTCATACACTGGAAGTGCTGATTCACACTCTCTACCCTCTTCACGATGCTCTTCCAGACAAATCCCTTTCTGGACCACAGGGAAGATTCTCAGGAATCACAGGGCTCTCCCAGTGCCCACAGCCCTTGGCAGCCACATTGCTTGCTGGGGTGCCAGGGGAGGGGAGTGGGGAGAAAAGCACAGTGGGGCAGTGTCCTGGTTTGGCTGGGATGGGATGCTGGGCCAACGTTGTATGCAGGCCATTAGTAGATTCCAGTCATCCTGGAGCTGAAACTGGTAGGGGCACAAACCAGGGCAAGCTGACCTTACCTGGCTACAGGTGTGTCCCATAAACATCACACTCAGTATCAAGGGGGAGGGTGGGAGATCCTCCCTGTCCTCATTGGTGGAGAGCCTTGTGCATCATCCTGCTCCTGAGGATGCTTTCCTAGTTATTGTGACTGCTGCACGTTCACCAGCATTAGTTTAACTTTATATTGGCATCGATATTAATGTTATTTTTGTTGTTTTGTCTGTTATAATTCAACCTGCAGGTCACCTCTCCTTCTCCAAATCCCCCTTCTTGGCTGTGCTAGAACAACTGCTTTAATTCAGCTTCAGCAGCCATGCAGTCACGGGGTTATGACCTGGTGGCAATTACAGAGGTACTGTAGGACAGCTCACATGACTGGAATGTGGTCATGGATGGCAAGTAGAAAAGATTTCCTCTCTTCTGACACTGCTGGAGGCTTCAGGACTAGGTTTCTGCTGCCCTCAGTCTTTCTTAAAAGAGGATGGGGGTATGGATGACATGCTGAATATGGAAAACTGAAGGTAGTGATAGTTTAATCTTCTCCCAGGACTTCGAGGAAACTTTGGAGCCGGGCCCATAATTGGATGTTGTGATTTCTTCTAAGCAATGCATTGACATAGCTGCAAATCCGTAAGGAAATCCAGCTTTGGATCCAGTTCTGGGCCAGAATGTGCAAGACATGGACTCACCTCAGCCCCAGAGAAGTGCTTCCACTATTTGCAGCTCCCTGGGACCAACATGCAGTGAAACTCCTGCTTTCCCCTGCAGTGCCTGCTGGCTCTGGGCATTTGTGCAAAATCTGTCTCTAGTCAATCAGTTATATGAGCTTGGGAAGGATTTTGAAGCCAGATCATGTGGAGGAATTGGAAGGAAGGCATCAGAAGGAAAAGAAGCAGAGAAAACCTATAGATGAGACCTCAGGTGGGATATTAAATCAAATGGGTTTATTGATGAAGGCTGGCATCCCAGTCATTGTGATGTACAAACCAGGATTAGATTCTTAAGTACTTGTGAAGGAAAGTGGTGTTTGCAGCTCTTGCTATGGAAAGGAGAGGGGCAGGAGCTCTGTGGCATGCTTGGGATTTGAAGGCTCAGTCTAAGTCTATTCCTAATTGATATAAACCTTCTGAGGTTGAAGAATCATTGTATTTCTGGGAGATGACAGGCCGCAGCCTCTTGCTTTACTTTCCATGTGCTCCTTGGGGCTTCCTCAAACGTGTTTTGTTATCCCTTGAGCGTGCTCTTTTCCTCCATTCATCAATGTCATTGCAAGCTTCACATTGCTGTGGTCATCTCTGGCAGTAGATACAGACAGGACCCAGATCTGTTGCTTGATCTTGCTCCTGCTAAGTCTGGAGACACGACTGGTGGGGTGTCAGACACGGGCACATGTGAGAATAAACTTGAAATCCAGTAGGGCTGGGACTGTAGTAGGGGAGAATTGGGCAGAGGCACCAAATTCTGCTATTGCTGACTGTTCCCAGGTTTACAGAACTATGTGGGTGTCAGTACTAATTAAGCTTTTCCCAGGCCAGTTTGAGCTTCGATGAGCAGCTGACAGGTATGTACAATCCCCCTTCTGGGATCTGTAGCTCCCTGCATATCATCAAACTGTCTTCAGTCAGCTTTGGACCAGAGGAGTTTTGCCAGAGGCATCCTGCATCTGTTGCATCATATACAGTACATTAAAACCATCTTTATAGCTTTTTATAAAGAAACCACAGTTGTTAGAGAGTCCTGAGTGCTCAGCCCCTCATCTACTTCCCTGCCTGGGCTGTTCTTTGCCTATGTTACCCCCCATTGCTTTGAGACATGGTAGTACATGAGGCAGCTAATCATTTAAAGCTATATCCATCCTGCCTCTTGGAAAGCAATAGCAGCAGATACATGAGGATGCTCTGGATTGAGGGGGGGGGGGTGGTGGTGAGTGCGATTCAGGCCCATCTGTAATTTATTCAGTGGGAAATGCAGGGGGAATGTCTTTGTTCATTTGTCTTATTCAAACATGCTTATCGTAGCCTCTTGATGTCTGTGCAACGAGGGGGGAGGGAGAAGAAATTAGAGAGAAACAAATTGATGACAGCCGTTGCAAAAGAGATGGAGCCTCCATCAGAGACTGACTTTGCTGTTGAGCCTGACCCCTCAGAGCAGGGCTGCAGATGGAGGGCTTACCAAGGGTGTGGGGGGCTTGGGCTTCACTCCTTCACCTCACCCATAAGGGTGGCAGAGCCTGGCCCAGGCTGCCCAGACAGTTTGTGGAGTCTCCTTCCCTGAAAAGATTCCAGACCTCCCTGGACAATGTGGTCCTGGGCACCTTGCTCTGCGTGACCCTGCTGGAGCTCCAGAGGTCCCTTCCAACTCCCACCATGGTGGGATTCACAATGATGAGTGAGGCAGGTAAGGAAATGTGCATCACAAGCTGGAAAACACAGTTGCAGTTGCTCTACTGACGTGCTGGCTGGGATGTTTGAAGTGAGTGTGAAGGGAAGGTAGCTTAGAAAAACCTAAGATGGGTATTGGCAGATGTTAGATGTGTCAGAAGCCACACTGGCTGGTGTCTGAAGCAGGAATGAGGGCATAGCTGAGGGACTCTTCTTCTTTTTGTGTGTGTGTTTTGGTGCTCTAAAGCAGAACAGAAGATGATGCATTGAGAGAATTGAACATTGAAATGGTTCAGTGTTTTGTTCCAAGGGAAATTCATGAAGATGGTCTTTTTGCTTCCACTCAGAATAACAGCTGTTTTAAAACTGACATTTTCTCCAAGTGGAGTTTCATCTTCCCATCACACAGGGCTGACAGAAGCAGCTCACAAGCCCTTTTATACAAGTTATGGAAGCAGAAAGGTGGCTTCTCTGTTACCTCCCAAGTTCTAACAAGAAAATGTGCCCAGGCATCATTGGAAGAACTGTAAAACTCTGAGAGACAGGCAATGTTTTCACTCTTAAGCCCAGTCTTATGCCAGACTTTAATGTGGAAGCACGAGAAAGGCAAGAAGGAATGGCATTAGAGGTATTTCCTGTGTGGCCCAAAATCTCACCATCTTCCCAAACTATGAAAGTAAGCAGACCACTCTTACTGTCTGAGACAACATGTTGAAGGGAAACAAAAAACAAAAGAGGTGTTTTGCAAGTCAGATTTTTGAAATTATGTTTATTCTTAAATTCATATTTCCAAAAGAGCAAAAATCTTGAAATATTTTCTTATCTTGGCAGTTCCAATTAAACACGGCTTTTAATCAGAATCCATTTATCTGAAATAAATCTGAAAACCTGACTCAGACTTTAGCCATTTTGAAAGAGAAGAAAACAAAAACACTTTTCCCAACCATATCTGATGGGTAGACAGAACACAAGCCGAAGTCTTGCTTCCTGAATCTCATGGTCACACAAGATTTAAAACCAGGCTGCTCTGTTACTGCAGAAACATCCTTTACATTTGAAGCTGATCCATGCCCATCATTTCCACTGATGCAAGTAGGAAGTGTGTTGCAGCAGCTTGGTTGGGATGAGAGTAGGTTCAAGGTTTTTTTCAAAACTAGAGTTTCTTATTTCTATTGATTTGCCCTGAGCCTCCCTCAGAAAGAGAATTTTTTTTCCACCCCATAACTCCTAATATCTCCTTCTGCCTGATCAGTATGGAGGAGCCACTTCCTAAAGCTTGGGTCATGTATTCCAGCACAGAAGGTTCAGAGCCACATCTGAGAATCTTGCAAGACCAGCAGCATTTGTATCCAGAGAGACAAGAGATTTGGGGCGTGAGTTCATCTCCACTGATGGCAGAGATCAGACCCCAAGCCTTGTACATCAGTTTTCACGAGCTTCATTTTACTTTCTTGCAGTTATTCCTGATTTATGACAATAGGAGATTCAAATGAGTCTCAGGGAGGATTGCTTCCTGCAGAAATCCCCAAAGAGGCCAGATCTTGTATTATTTCACATCAGAGTAAACGATTCCTTTGGACAAAAGAAACCCATGAAAGAGATAAATATCCACCCAAATGCTGAGACAGATGGGTTCCTTCACAGCTTCCTTGCTAATCAAATACATCAGTGCCCCCTTCAGTAATGCAACAGGCACTTTAACGTGGGCTATATTTCACAGGGACTGGGGGAGAGGTTCCCTGTGGATGGGGATGCCCATCCTGATGCCCTGGAAGGCTGCTTCATGAAGGTACCCTATACCAGGAGCTTTACCTCCTCCCCAGTATCTCCTGCCATGGCTGTACAGACAGCCTGGGGACAGTGCAAGCAGCCACTGCAGAAAAGACTGAGTTAGCAGGAGAGAAGCTGTCAGGAGTCAGACATTTGTGGTTAAGACACAGGGAGAGTGGAAAGCTGGTACGTGCCATTTACAGAGATGCTTTCGTTCTGAGAACAAATAGGAAAAAAAAAAAAAAAAAAGGCATTTCAGGCCTTTGCAGAAAAAGCCAGAACAAGTGAACAGACCTTGGCAGTGCAGTTACCCCCAGAAATGAACAATGGAAACTAACAAAAGCCTCGGGGCATTATTAAGAATGAAAAGTAATAGCCAGCAGAGCCAGACCTGGCATGATCCTGGCATTTGGCACATGCAGCTCCACAGCAGCCAGCAGTTCTGTGGGGCCTTGGGGCCAGTCAGATCCCACTGCCATGGAGGTGAGCAACGTGGGGTAGGAATTGTGTTAGCAAGTACAAGCCTGGGATAATACACACTGATGGGCAAGAAGTGCATTTCCCATCCTGGATTTCCAAGATTTTTTTTTCTTTTGTTTCTCTTTGTGATGCATTAGAGCTTGTCTGTTCAAGGTTTTGAGAGGGGTGGGGAGTGTTTAGACCTACTCTGAGCAAGGGCTTTGAGTCTGAATTAACTGTAGCCCCAGAGAAGTCCTTACAGATTCACACAGATTCACAGATATTAGGGGTTGGAAGGGGCCTAGAAGATCATCTAGTCCAACCCCCCTGCCAGAGCAGGATCACCTAGACCAAGTCACCCAGGAACAGATCCAGGTGGGTCTTAAGTGTCTGTCCTGCACCTACCTTGATTTTGATCTTCTGAGGCACAAGACTAATTAAGCTTTTACCAAATCCTTCAGAAGATGTGGATTATGACAATTTTTTTCCCTGGCAGAAAAACCTAATGCATGAAAATTCCTGCCCTGATCTCATGACCTGATGAACTGCCAGAGCTGTCTAGAGCTGATGCTGCCTAGGAAGTTGCTCATCTACACTGTTCCCCAGATTCCCTGCCAGGCTGCCAGGGTCTATTTACCCCCCCTGACAAATCCATCAGACACCAATGAGCTTCTGCACCTCTGCAGCATCTTCTGCATCTTTGGGCTCTCTAATTATCATCAGCTTTACCATGGTCCTTCCTGCCTGGCATTTTGGTCCTTGTGAATGAAAATGATGCTGCACCTCCTCCATCCTTGGGCTCTTGTGCTGCTGCTCTCTGCTGCTGGCTGCTGTCCAAAAGCCCCACTGTGCTCCCCTCTGCCACCAGCACCCCAGGATGCTTCTGTGAATCCCCAGCCACCGAACAAAGGGATCATTAGGAGACAGGCACTGAGATGCTTCAGCTGATGGGCTGCCTGTCATCTGTATCTACTTTGTTCAGGAAAACCACTTAGTTTACAAATATTTGTATTTCAGTGTTTCCCCGCCTGCTTAATTCAAGCCTGTGCTGAAAAAAAAAAAGAAAAAAAGAAAAAAAGAAAAAAGCTTCCTTAGAGACAAGCAAAACACAAAGCTGAGACAGAGGGAAGTGCTCATTTTCTAATGCCACATTTTCCACAATGGAAATAATTGTCTCTCTTTATGTTTGACAGTAATCTGCAGTCCCAAAATAAAAAGGGCTCCTCTTAATTTTGCCTCGGGGTGTTTCCCATCTGTCAGAAGGGAGCAGTAGATGGCAGCCAGCCATGGTGGAGGTTCAGAAATGCTCCACTTCATGCTCCTTCCTTTCACCTTTCAGTATCCCAGTGGCAAAGAGTGCAACCTGTTGCTGGTTGTCAGAGCAGACATGTGGGTACCTGTGGCTTGTTTGAAGTGGTGGGACAAATAGTTTCTATGTGGGTCTTGGAACCAGAAGGGAAGGGAATGTTTCAGACCAGAGCTGAGACACTCTCATGGCATCTTGGAGAACCAAGGTATGCCATGCAAAATTGTCCAACATTCACCAATTCTATGCCTAATTTTTCTTCCCTGAGATGTTTACTTGCAGAAATATATCAGTATTTGAAGGGAGTTATTTTTGTGTGAGCTGAAATCACAATTCCATGTTTAATAAAATATCTGCACCTGGAATACTTCATATTAATGAGATGAATTTCCCAAAGAAATGCTGAGTGGCTCTGAGCAACGGGTTACTGGGCAGATGTGGTACAACCCAGGAGTCCACACAGTTGGGATAACCCAGTCCTTCTGGGGCAGAACAGGCTGAGAGGAGTTCTGAGGCCTGATCATAAGAGCTTGAAAGAGAGGATATTTTGCACAGTAGTTGATTTCATTTCAGAAGCCTGAGTGCAGTTTCCCTAACTCTTGTCCAGATAGAAGGATTCTGTGAGTGTGGGTGCAATGCAAAGAAAGACAGAAGCAGCATGAGATAGAGTATTGATTTCTGGAGAGAAAAGCCTTGGAGAGATGATCCTCCTTTCTTCAGTAGAACAGGTTTGGGCAACCTATAACTCCAGGAATCTCCCTAGTACACCAACTGCAACTTCTCTCTCTTTTGAGTTGTGGTAGGGTATGAGAAAAGAGAAAAAGCAGCATGCTTCAGATAGAAGAAAAGTCCTCTGAAAGAGCAATATTGGCCGTAACACAACATGATCTAAACATACAAAGGGCTGTTTGGTCCTTTGACACTCTGCCACCCTCTGATAGTTACAAAACAGATACCTAGGAAAGGGTGGAAAAGGCAGATTTGAAACACTTTCAATATTTAAAGGGAGGCTACAAATAAAGTATACAATCTTTTTAGCAGGGCCTGTTGCATCAGGGCAAGGGAGGATGGTTTTAAATTAAAAGAGGGAGATTTAGGCTAGAAAGAAAGATTTTTTTACACTGAGGGTGGTGAGAGCCTGGCCCAGGTTGCCCAGAGAGATGGTTGATGCCCCATCCCTGGAACCATCCCAAGTGAGGTTGGTCAGGTCTGAGCAACCTGCTCTAGTTACAGATGTCCCAGCTCCCTGCATGAGGATTGGACTAGGTGACCTTGAATGTCCCTTCCAACCCAAACCATTCTATGACACTGTGATAAGCACAAATTCCCAGACTTCCAGCAATTGAATATCTTTGTGCTTGATAGCTATAGAAATTATTTTTTTTTTTTTTTTTCCTGTGACAAGGAATTCCATGCCTTAACTCTAGCCTGGATAAAGAAGTATCTCTTGGTGTTGAGTCTGTCACTAGGTGTTCTTTTTCTGAGTCTCTTCTATTCTAGGAATAGAAGACATGGTGATTAATCCAGTCCCTTCTCCTGTGTTCCCTCAGAATTCTCCTTGCAGGCAGTGGAGGCTACAACATTTCATACCTGGCTCTGTAGCTGACTCACATGGTGGGAAGCCAGGAGGCCCTTATTTAGTACATACACACACCTCAGTGGCCTACAGGCATCCTGATTTTGTTGTTCCTTGTTATTGGTGTCCTCGTTCTGAAGTAGAAGTCATTTTGAACAGAAAGTAAATGATTGCACTTTCTATGATATGAAGAAGTTCAAAAGCTACTTGTCTCTTGTCTCTGGTGACAAGATCTGTTCAGTGAAAGCACTGTGGCTCCATCTGATTGTACTTCTCAAGATAACCTGTTCTATGTGCCTGTGGTCAAAGCTTGGCTTTTGCCAGACAAGCTGTCAGGGGATGTACAGTAAGCAGAAGGAAGTAATCACATTGTTCCAAAGGGATCCTTAACACATGGAGGTTCAGACAAGGAGATCAAGATTTGGGAATAATGACTGGGAGAATGCTGGCAGGGAAGGGGATGCAGACATCTGCACCATGTGGCTGACAGACCAGAGACAATTTGGGTTCAGAAAAGAGCAAAAAGCTTGCTGTAAAGCTTAAAATAAAAGCTGTGAAGACCGGGAAAGGATTCCACTCTCAGGCTCTCTGGGGATCTTTTCCAAGTGAACACTCAAGACCTTTCCAAATTTTGAGCTGCTCTTTGATACCTGATGTAAAACTAAAACCACTCAACTTCATAAAGCATTAGGAAAAGCAGCCCAAAGAGCTGGCATCTTATTTCCTAAATGCATCAGGTCTGTGTCAACTGGAAAGCACCTTCTAAGGGGAAACCTCCTTTAAGAGTCTGGTTTTGTGACAGTCTTGCGTTGTTGGACTCAAAGTTCTTTGGAGAGGTAGGAGCAGCCAGCAGCTATTGAGGGGCCTTGTAGTACCACCAAGAGTTGATCAAGTTACCTTCCTTTCTTCTATGGAGAGAAGAAATCACCTGATTATTTTTTGTCAATCATCTTCAGCTCAAACAAGGGAGACCTGAAGATAAGCAGCATCCCAGAGACCTGCTCTGGACTGTGCACATTTCTGAATCCAGCCTGGTAATTTTGGGCCACTTTTAGTTGCCTTCTCCTCCACGGACATAAGAAGCACTGTGCTGCAATCTGGATGGGGAACATCAGGGTGAGATGCTCAGTAGAAATGGGGAAGCCCAGAGGAGTCTTGTGGTTTGGTCACAATTTCTTCCTAGACAGTTTGGCTTAATTCAGAATCAAAGTCAGAAGACAGCAGTGGGCAAGAGCCAGCATATTAATGAGATGGGGTTTCTGGATCATGGTTTACCTACCACAGGGACAGCTGTTAGTTAATTTCAGTGATAACTCTGGTGTTATTGTAAGTACTGAACCAGCTTCCCACAACCTGCCCATAGTTACAACTGGATCCTCTGTAGTGTCATCACCGAGCTGCAGCCAGCCCATTGGAAAACATGGGGGGTAACATTAAAAATGTGAGAATTTAATCAGAATTATTTTCATCTTTTTCTGGTTTATGTATGTGCCATCACCCCACCTAATGGGAGCTGCAGGGAGGGTTATTCATGCCCACCTCAACTCTGCCAATGAGATGCTGGGATAAGACTACAGATCCCAGGACCCCACAGAAGCATGAGGGTGGTCTGAAGACACTGGTGTTGGCTCTTAAAGAGTGACTTATGAGTGGAATCATAGAATGGTTTGGGTTGGAAGGGTCATTGAAGAACATTTAGTTCCAATCCCCTGCCATGAGCAGGGACACCTCCCACTAGACCAGGTTGCTCAAAGTTGGCTAAAGATCCTTTTGTGATATTTTTTTGAGACAAAATAATTTATTTATGGCTGAAAACCCCAATTAGTTTTTTTATTTTTTATTTTTTATCAGGCATTTAATAGAGCAGTTTGGGTTGGAAGGGACCTTTCAAGGTCATCTAGTCCAAGCTCCCTGCAGTGAGCAGGGACATTTCCATTTCTAAAGAAATTTGAATGTGTCCAGAAAATCCCAGACAAGATTTTTAAGGCCAGATAGTATTTGTTAGGAAATAATGTAAGGACGAAAGGAATTCTTACAAACACAGAAGCCCTTCTGCAAGCAAGCACATACTTTTCTGCACAAAACAAAACAAAACAAAACAAAACAAAACAAAAACCCAATAAACTTGAGAAAATATTTCCCAAATTGAGCAATGTTATATTTTGACAGTTGTAATTATAATGGCCTGCAGCTTTTGACTTTCCCTTCATGGAGCTTTTGCTGCTAATGCAGAACTGATTTGCAATGAAGTTGGTGAAGGGTCTGGAGAGTTTCTCCTATGAGGATAGGCTGAGGGAGCTGGGATTGTTTAGTCTGGTGAAGAGGAGG